>JAACNH010000645.1:0-164609 GCA_019447015.1 Hymenochirus boettgeri
TACAGTCTAGTCATGTACAGATCTTAGGGAGCTATGATACAGAGCCACGGTATCCATCCTGGTGATTACTGTGTACAGTCAAGTCATGTGCAGATCTTAGGGCGCTATGCTACAGAGCCATGGTATCCGATCCCTGGTGGCTCTACGTATATAGACTATCCAATGTAGCAGATCTTAGGGAGCGATGATAAGAGCCATGGTACCATCCTGGTGATACTGTATATAGTCTAGTCATGTACAGACTTAGGGAGCTATGATACAGAGCCACGGTAATCCATCCTGGTGATTACTGTATATAGTCTAGTCATGTACAGATCTTAGGGAGCTTGATACAGAGCCACGGTATCCATCCTGGTGATTACTGTATATAGGCTAGTCATGTATAGATCTTAGGAGCTATGATACAGAGCCACGGTATCCATCCTGGTGATACTGTATATAGCCTAGTCATGTACAGATCTTAGGGCTATGATACAGAGCCACAGGTATCCATCCTGGTGATTACTGTATTAGGCTATTCATGTATACAGATCTTAGGGAGCTATGATACAGAGCCACGGTATCCATCCTGGTGATTACTGATATAGTCTAGTCATTAAAGATCTTAGGAGCTATGATACAGAGCCACGGTATCCATCCTGGTGTTACTGTATATAGGCTAGTCATGTATAGATCTTAGGGAGCTATGATCAGAGCCACGGTATCCATCCTGGTGATTACTGTATATAGGCTAGTCATGTAGATCTTAGGGAGCTATGCTACAGAGCCACGGTATCCATCCTGGTGATTACTGATATAGTCAGTCATGTCCGATCTTAGGGAGCTATGATACAGAGCCACGGTATCCATCCTGGTGATTACTGTATATAGGTTAGTCATGTCAATCTTAGGGAGCTATGATACAGAGCCACGTTATCCATCCTGTTGATTACTGTATATGGCTAGTCATGTACAGATCTTAGGGAGCTATGATACAGAGCCACGGTATCCATCCTGGTGATTACTGTATATAGGCTAGTCATGTAGGCAGATCTTAGGGAGCTATGCTACAGAGCCCGGTATCCATCCTGGTGATTACTGTATATAAGTCTAGTCATGTGCAGATCTTAGGGAGCTATGATACAGAGCCCGGTATCCATCCTGGTGATTACTGTATATAGTCTAGTCATGTGCAGATCTTAGGGAGCTATGATACAGAGCCACGGTATCCATCCTGGTGATTACTGTATATAGGCTAGTCATGTACAGATCTTAGGGAGCTTGTACAGACCACGGTATCCTCTCCTGGTGATTACTGTATATAGCTAGTCATGTCAGATCTTAGGGAGCTATGATAAGAGCCACGGTATCCATCCTGGTGATTACTGTATATAGTCTAGTCATGTGCAGATCTTAGCGAGCTATGATACAGAGCCACGGTATCCATCCTGGTGATTACTGTATATAGTCTAGTCATGTGCAATCTTAGGGACTTTATACAGAGCCCACGTATCCATCCTGGTGATTACTGTTATAGTAGTCATGTACAGATCTTAGGGAGCTATGTACAGAGCCAGGTATCCATCCTGGTGATTACTGTATATAGTCTAGTCATGTAGCAGATCTTAGGAGCTATGTACAGAGCCACGGTATCCATCCTGGTGATTACTGTATATAGGTCTAGTCATGTACGATCTTAGGGAGCTATGATCCAGAGCCACGTATCCATCCTGGTGATTACTGTATATAGTTAGTCATGTCAGATCTTAGGGAGCTATGCTACAGAGCACGGTATCCATCCTGGTGATTACTGTATATAGCTAGTCATGTACAGATCTTAGGGAGCTATGATACAGAGCCTGGTATCCATCCGGTGATTACTGTATATAGGCAGTCATGTACAGATCTTAGGAGCTATGATACAGAGCCCGGGTATCCATCCTGGTGATTACTGTATATAGGTATATCATGTAGAGATCTTAGGGAGCTATGATACAAGCCATGGTATCCATCCTGGTGATTACTGTATATAGGCTAGTCATGTGCAGATCTTAGGGAGCTATGATACAGAGCCACGGTAACCCCCTGGTGATTACTGTATATAGGCTAGTCATGTGCAGATCTTAGGGAGCTATGATACAGAGAGCCACGGTATCCATCCTGGTGATTACTGTATATAGTCTAGTCATGTACAGATCTTAGGAAGCTATGATACAGAGCCCGGTATCCATCCTGGTGATTACTGTATATAGCTAGTCATGTCATATCTTAGGGAGCTATGATACAGAGCCACGGTATCCTCCTGGTGATTACTGATATAGCTAGTCATGTACAGATCTTAGGGAGCTATGAACAGAGCCACGGTATCCACCTGGTGATTACGTATATACTAGTCATGTACAGATCTTAGGAGCTATGATACAGGCCACGGTATCCATCCTGGTGATTACTGTATATAGCCTAGTCATGTACAGATCTTAGGGAGCTATGATACAGAGCCAGGTATCCATCCTGGTGATTACTGTATATGCTAGTCATGTACACAGATCTTAGGAGCTATGATACAGAGCCACGGTATCCACCCTGGTGATTACTGTATATAGCCTAGTCTATGTACAGATCTTAGGGAGCTATGACCAGAGCCACGGTATCCATCCTGGTGATTACTGTATATAGCTAGTCATGTACAGATCTTAGGGAGCTATGTACAGAGCCAGGTAATCCATCCTGGTGATTACTGTATATAGGCTAGTCATGTACCAGATCTTAGGGAGCTATGTACAGAGCCACGGTATCCATCCTGGTGATTACTGTATATAGTAGTCATGTACAGATCTTAGGGAGCTATGATACAAGCCACGGTATCCATCCTGGTGATTACTGTATATAGTTAGTCATGCAAGATCTTAGGGAGCTATGTACAGAGCCCGGTATCCATCCTGGTGATTACTGTATATAGGCTAGTCATGTCAGATCTTAGGGAGCTATGTCCGAGCCGGTATCCATCCTGGTGATTACTGTAATATAGGTAGTCATGTACAGATCTTGGGAGCTATGATACGAGCCGGTATCCATCCTGGTGATTACTGTAATATAGGCTAGTCATGACAGATCTTAGGGAGCTATGCTACAGAGCCAGGTATCCATCCTGGTGATACTGTATATAGGCTAGTCATGTACAGATCTTAGGGAGCTATGATACAGAGCCAGGTATCCATCCTGGTGGTTACTGTTATAGGCTAGTCATGTGCAGATCTTATGAGCTATGTACAGAGCCACGGTATCCATCCTGGTGATTACTGTATATAGGCTAGTCATGTACAGTATCTAGGAGCTATGATACAGAGCCATGGTATCCATCCTGGTGATTACTGTATATAGGCTAGTCATGTGCGATCTTAGGGAGCTATGATACAGAGCCACGGTATCCATCCTGGTGATTACTGTATATAGGCTAGTCATGTACAGATCTTGGGACTATGATACAGAGCCACGGTATCCATCCTGGTGATTACTGTATATAGCTAGTCATGTAGCAGATCTTAGGAGCTATGATACAGAGCCACTGTATCCATCCTGGTGTTACTGTATATAGCTATCGTGCAGATCTTAGGGAGCTATGATACAGAGCCAGGTATCCATCCTGTGATTACTGTATATAGCTGTCATGTACAGATCTTAGGGCTAGAGCTATGATACAGAGCCACGTATCCCCCTGGTGATTACTGTATATGGCTAGTCATGTACAGATCTTAGGGAGCTATGATACAGGCCACGGTATCCCCATCCTGTGATTACTGTATAGCTAGTCATTTCAGATCTTAGGGAGCTATGTACAGAGCCATGGTATCCATCCTGGTGATTACTGTATATAGCCTAGTCATGTACAGATCTTAGGGGCTATGATACAGAGCCACGGTATCCATCCTGGTGATTACTGTATAGAGGCTCATGTGCAGATCTTAGGGAGCTATGATACAGAGCCACGGTATCCATCCTGGTGATTACTGTATATAGGCTAGTCATGTCAGATCTTAGGGAGCTATGGTACAGAGCCACGGTATCCTCCTGGTGATACTGTGTATATAGGCTAGTCCATGTCTAGATCTTAGGAGCTATTATCTAAGCCATGGTATCCATCCTGGTGATTACTGTATATAGGCTAGTCATGTACAGATCTTAGGGAGCTATGTACAGAGCCATGGTATCCATCCTGTTGATTCTGTATATAGGGCTAGTCATGTACAGATCTTAGGAGCTATGATACAGAGCCATGGTATCCATCCTGGTGATTACTGGTATATAGGCTAGTCATGTGCATCTTAGGGAGCCTATGATACAGAGCCAGGTATCCATCCTGGTGATTACTGATATAGGCTAGTCATGTCAGATCTTAGGGAGCTATGACTACAGAGCCACGGTATCCACCTGGTGATTACTGTATATAGGCTAGTCATGTACAATCTTAGGGACTATGCTACAGCACCACGGTATCCATCCTGGTGATTACTGTCATATAGCTAGTCATGTACAGATCTTGGAGCTATGCTACAAGCCACGGTATCCATCGCTGGTGATTACTGTATAGAGGCTAGTCATGTGCAGTCTTAGGGAGCTATGATACAGAGCCATGGATCAATCCTGGTGATTACTACTGTATATAGCTAGTCTGTGCAGATCTTAGGAGCTATGCTACGAGGCACAGTATCCATCTTGGTGATTACTGTATATAGGCTAGTCATGTGCAGATCTTAGGGAGCTATGCTACAGAGCCACGGTATCCATCCTGGTTATTACTGTATATAGGCTATCATTTCCTTTGACTTTGTCTCCAGAGGATCAGCTTATTTGACCTTGACTTTGTCTACCAGAGATCCATCTTTGCTCATTAGATCATCTTATATGGTATAGTCACATGGATTTATGAGAAACTGATCATGCCAGAGCAAATTAAGTTGTTTTGTATTGAGAGCACCAAGTAAGAAGTTAGATTCAGCCAGGCCTGGAATGTGGTATATTGGGATTTTGCAAAAGCTTTTCGATACTGTGCCCTAGGCACTAATGTATAAACTGAGGACTGTTGGCCTTGAAGAACAACATTGTTCATGGATAGAGCAAACTGGTATTGGACCGCAAACATAGAGTGGTGGTTAATGGATGCTAGCACTCTATGTGGGCTAAAAGTTTAAGTGAGAACTTGGCCCTAAAGTTCTGTACTGGGGGGCCGGCTGGGGGCCTTCGTTTAATACTGTTTATCAAATGACTTAGAAGTGGGCATTGAGAGGGCATGTCTCGTGTGTTTGCTGTGACACTAAACTAGCAGAGCTTGCAAACTTCCAATAGGTGCAAGGTTGGCAAGCAGGAACCTAGAAGAATTATCAAAATGGCCACAGATGGCAGCTGAGATTCAATGTTAGATAAATGTAAGGTGATGCATTTGGGATTTAATAATCCCTGTGCCACCTACACCCATAAATAACTCTGTGTTAAAGGAATAGTTCAATGATAATTATACTTTGGTAGGAGAACCAACATAATTACACAAACTGCAAATACCTCTTTTCCCGATTCTTATGAAATGTTCCTTCCCTGTAATGTATCCCGGTACAGCTTCCCCCAGTGTTGGTCCTGACCGGAGCTCAGCCTATGCTCCATTTCACGACTAGGTCAAAATCCGGCACGCAGCGCAATGAGAGGGGCCGCTGAGACGCGAATCAGTGACTCTCAGCGTCCACGGGCCGATGGGGACTCGGAACAGTGGGCATGGAACAATGGGGACGCGCTGTGGAAAGGTCACCGCTTCTGCTGTAATGTCCGGTCAAGATGATCAGCTGTTCCAAAGCTAGGATGAGAGATGACCCACAAAAAGATGAGAGAGAGACACTAGAAAGAGGGATAGCAGACAGGAAGAGACACACACCAGAAGAGAGAGAGAGGGAGACCGTGAGAGAGAGAAGAGACAGAGATGAGAGAGAGACCACGAGAAGATAGAGGAGAGAGAGACACAGAGAGAGAGACACACGAGAGAGACAGATGAGACAAGAGAGACCACAGAAGAGAGAGAGAAGAGAGAGAGTAAAGAGGATAGAGAGACACAGGGACGAGAGAGACACAGATGAGAGAGAGCAGAGAGAGAATACCGCACAAGAGAGAGAGAGAGAGAGAAGCGAGAGACCAGAGGAGAGTAGTAGAACAGATAGAGAGACAGAGAAAGAGGAGAGAGACAGAGAGAAAAACACAGAGAGAGAGAGGAGAGAGAGACACACACCCCCGAGAGAAGAAGCGAGAGGGAGAGAGACATTAGAGAGAGACACAGTAGAGGGAGATACAAAGAGGGAGAAGACACAGAGGAGACCACAGATGAGGAAGGAGGATAACAGAGTAGACCGAGACAGAGAGGAGAGGAGAGCCAAAGACAAGAGAAATGAGAGCAGAGCACGAGAGAGTAGCATAGACACCGAAGAAGACAGAGAGAGAGAAGAGTAGAGATGGATAGAGAACACACACAGAGAGAGAGAACGGAGCGAAAGAGGGAGGAGAGACAGAGAGAGAAACCAGAGAGAGAGAGGGAGAGAGAGACTACACATCCAGAGAGAGAGAGAGAGAGGGGAGAGAGCCGAGAGAGAACGAGAGGGAAAGAGAGGAGAAGAGACATCAGAGTGAGAAAGAGGAGAGAGGAGCAAGCAGAGGGAGACACAGGAGAGACAGAGTAGGCGGAGAGGAGGAGAGACGAGGGGGGATAGAGCACAGAGGAGAGACGAGAGAAGACAGATAGTAGAGAGAGAGAGAGACACAGAGAGGAGAGACAGAGAGGAGGAGAGAGTACCAGTAGGGAGAGAGAGCACAGAGGAGAGAGAGACAAAGAGAGGACACCAGCAGGAGAGAGAGAGAGTCGAGAGACGACAGAGGAGAGAGCGACAGAGAGAGAGACGAGAAAGAGGAGATAGAAGAGAACACTAAAGAAGAGAGAGAGCAAGAACCCAACGAGAGAGGAGTAGGAGACACACACCCAGATATAGAGAGAGGACACAGAGAGGAGAGATGAGGTAAGACAAGAGATGAGACAACAAGAGGGGAGAACTAGGAAGAGAGAGATACAACAACAGAGGGGAGTACAACAGAGGATAGAGACAGAAGAGAGAGACAGAGAGTGAGAGACAGAGAGAGAGGGGGGGGGAGTAGATGAGACACAGAGGACGACGACAGAGAGAGACACAGAGAGACAGAGCAGAAGAGAGAGGAGCGACAACAGAGCAAGAGGTAAAAAAATGCGATAGACACAGAGAAGGAAAGAACAAGGAGAGAGAGGGGGAGAAGAGAGACACTAGAGAGAGAGACACAAGAGACAGAGGACAAGAGAGAACCAGAGAGGAAGAAGAAGAAAGGAGGAGGACACAGGATGAGAGACACAAAGAGAGGAGCGAGAGACACAGAGAAGAGAGACCACGAGAGAGAGAGCAGAGAGAGGACAGAGAGAGCAGAAGGAGAGAGAACTAGAAACATGAGAGAGGATGATGAGAAGAACACACAAGAGAGCGAGAGGAGAGAGGGGAGAGAGACAGATAAGATACACAGAGAGGGAGACGAGGAAGAGAGAAGAGAGAGGGACACAGAGGGGAGACACAATGAGGATAGATACAAGAGCAGGGGGGGAGAGAGACACGAGGGAATAGAGATGGACAGAAGCGAGATAGAAGACACAATAGGAGAACAGAGAGAGATGAAGCAGAGAGACCCAGAGAGAGAGAGAGGACAGAGAGGAGCACAGAGAGAGAGTGAGGAGAACAATGAGAGGAGAGACACATGGAGAAGAGAAGAGAGAGACAGAAAGAGAGAACAGAGAATAACAAGAGAGAGAGGAGGAGAGGATAGACAACACAGTAGAGAGAGAGAGAGAGATGGTAGAAGAGACAGAGAGAGAGACACAGATAAGGAGACAGAGGAGGAGAGAGAGACACACCGAGGGGAGACACAGAGGGAGAGAGCACAGAGAAGAGAGGACAGCAGATGGAGAGACAGAGAGAGAGGGGTGGAGAGAGAGACACAGAGTGAGAGACAGAGAGAGACCGAGAGGAAGAGAGACAACGAGAGGAGAGCACAGAAGAGAGTTGAGCGAGAGACACCATGAGAGACACGAGAGAGAGAGAGAGCAGAGATTGAGACGAAAGGATCAGAGACAGACACACCACAGAGAGAGACGGAGAAGAGGAGAGAGACAGAGAGAGAACACAGACAAAGAGAGAGAGAGAGACCTACTACACACGAAGAGGTGAAGGAACACACGAGAGAAGAGTACAGAGTGAGAGAGACACAGAGAGAGGAAAGAGGACACACAGAGACGGAAAGGCACACAGAGAAGAACACACACACCAGAGAGAGAAGGAGAGAAATGAGAGAGAGAACACAGAGGAGAGAGACGAGAGAGAGAGAGAGAGAGGACACAAGGGAGAAGACAGAGGCAGAGAGAAGGGGGGGGGGGGAGAGAGAGACACAGAGGAGAGAGAGCATGAAGAGACAGAGAGACGAAGAGAGAGAGGAGAGAAGAGAGACCCTGAGAGAGAAGACCCATTAGAGAGAGAAACAGAGAAGGACAACAAGACACAGAGAGGATATAGACACAATAGAGCCCGTTATGTCTGTTTGTAAATAAATCTTGTGGTTGGGGACCCTCTAATAGAGCCCGTTGCTCTGTATACGAAAATCCTGTGTGCAGGCCCCATAGAAGTAGTTCTGATAAAACTCAGGTATGCGTATGCTGGTATCAATAAATCCTGTGTGCAGGACCCCAATAGAGACAGTTATGTCTGGTTATAAGTAAATCTTGTTGCAGGACCCTAATAGATCGTTATGTCTGTATTAATACATCTGTGTGCAGGACCCTATATAGACTGTTATGTTCTCTGTATAATAATCTGTGTGGCCGGACCCTTAATAGACCCGTTATGTCTATGTATAATAAATCCTGTGTGCAGGACCCCTAACAGAGACCGTTATGTCTGTATAATAAAATCCTGTGTGCAGACCCCTAATAGAGACGTTAGATCTGTATAATAATCCTGTGTGCAGGACCCCTAATAGAGACCGTTATGTCTGTTGTTAATAAATCCTGTGTGCGGACCCTAGTAGAGACTGTATGTTGGTATAATAAATCTGTGTGCAGGACCCAATAGAGACCGTTATGTCTGTTATAATAACTCCTGTGTGCAGGACCCCTAAGTAGAGACAATTATGTTGTGTATAATAAATCCTGGGTGCAGGGCCCCTATAAGGACCGTTATGTCTGTGTATAATAAATCTGTGTGCAGTGAGGACCCTAGTAGGACTGTTATGTCTGTGTATATAAATCCTGTGTGCAGGACCCCTAATGAGAACGTTATGTCTGTAAATAATCCTGTGTGCAGGGCCCATATAGAGACTGTTTGTCTGTGTATAATAAATCCTGTGTGCAGGACCACTTAATAGAGACCGTTATGTCTGTATAATAAATCCTGTGTGCAGGGCCCCTAGTAAAACTGTTATGTCTGTGTATACTAATCCTGTGTGCAGGGACCCCTAATAGAGACCGTTATGTTCTGTTGTAATAAATCCTGTGTGCAGGACCCCTAATAGAGACCGTTATGTATGTCTGTCGTATAATAAAATACTGTGTGCAGGACCCCTAGTAGGAGACTGTTATGTCTGTGTATAATAAATCCCTGTGTGCCGGACCCCTAATAGAGACCGTAGTCTGTCTATTAAAATCCTGTGTGCAGGACCCCTATAGAGGACGTTATGTCTGTGTATAATAAATCCTGGGACAGACCAAGTCAGAGACCGTTATGCTCTGTATATAAAATCCTGTGGCAGGACCCCTAGTAGAGACCTCCTGTATGTCCTGTGTTATAATAAATCTGTGCGAGGGACCCCTAATTAGAGGACCGTATGTCGTGTAATAAATCTGGTGCAGGACCCTATAAGACCGTTATGTTGTGTATAATAAATCTGTGTGCAGGACCCCTGTAGAGACCGTTATGTCGGTGTATAATAAATCCTGTGGGGGACCCCTATAGAGGACTGTTATGTCTCTGTATAAAAAAACCTGTGTGCGCAGGATCCCGAATAGAGACCGGATGTCTGGTATAATAAATCCTGTGTGCAGGACTCCCTAATAGAGGACCGTTGTCTCGTGTATAATAAATCCTGTGTGCCAGTGGCCCCAATAGAGAGTTATGTCTGTGTATAATAAATCCGTGTGCAGGACCCCTAATAGAGACCGTTATATGTCTGTGTATATAATTCCTGTGTGCAGACCCTAATAGAGACGCTTGGTCTGTGTATAATAAATCCTGGTGCAGGCACCCCTAATAGAGACGTTATGTTGTGTATAATAACATCCTGTTTGCAGGCCCTAATAGAGACCGTTATGTCTGTATAATAAATCCTGTGGAGGACCCCTAGTAGAGACCGTTATGTCTGTATAATAAATCCTGTGCAGGACCCCTAGTAGAAGACCGTATGTCGTGTATATAAATCCTGTGTGCAGGGCCCCTAATAGAGGACGTTGTCTGTGTATAATAAATCCTGTGGCAGGCCCCTAAGTAGAGGATCGTTATGTTGTGTATAAAAATCCTGTGTGCAGGACCCCGTAATAGAGACCGTTATGTTTGTATAATAAATCTGTGTGCAGGACCCTGTAGAGACCGTTATGTCTGTGATAATAATCTCGTGTGCAGGACCCCTAGTAGAGACGTTATGTCTGTGTATAATAAATCCTGGTGCAGGGCCCTAATAGAGGACCGTTTGTCTGTGGTATAATAAATCCTGGTGAGGTCCCCTAATAGAGACCGTTATGTCTGTGATAATAATCCTGTGTGCAGGACCCTAATAGAGACGTTATGTCTGTAATATAAAATCCTGTGTGCAGGACCCCTAGTAGAGAACGTTAGTCTGTGTAATAAAAATCCTGTGTGCAGGACCCCTAGTAGAGACCGTTATGTCTGTAAATAAATCCTGTGTGCAGGACCCCTATAGAGACTGTTATGTCTCTGTATAATAAATCCTGTGTGCAGGGCCCCTAATAGAGACAGTTATGTCTGTGTATAATAAATCCTGTGTGCAGGACCCCTAATAGAGACCGCTATGTCTGTGTATAATAAATCCTGTGTGCAGGACCCCTAATAGAGACCGTTATGTCTGTGTATAATAAATCAGTAAAAATACAAATGAACATACAACCACCTCCAGAATTTCTTAATGTCATCTTCCTGCCATTTTAAACAAAAAAATCGATACCACACCTTAACATTGGTTTAAACAGTCGTTTAAAATGATCATTAATTTCCGATCATTTTAACGTTTGTTAATTACATCGTTATCGTAAATTAATGATAACGGGATCGTAGATTTGCAATGTACATAGAATATCATTGTGGTAGTTTACTACCGAATTGTGTTCTACGGCCGAATGTTCGTTAATTATTGAATGTTTGGTAGTAAAAATACTCTAAATTGTGATACCGCGTGTTCCATCACAGTACAGTAAATATAGTTAGGAACTGAATATAAACCCAGTCTCAGCAATCACCTAAGGCAGCTGCAGGGTTAATATTGATACAGTGTCTATGCTGCTGTCAATCACAGGGCAGCTGCAGGGTTAATATTGATACAGTCTCTATGCTGCTGTCAATCACAGTGCAGTTACATTTAGCAATGTAACAGTCTGTGTATCATTATATGTAACAGTCTATGTATCATTATATGAAACAGTCTGTGTATATTAATGTAACTTTAGTCTCTGTGTATCATTATATGTAACAGTCTGTGTATCTGTTCTAGGTTAACAGTCGGGTATCATTATATGTAACAGTCTGTGTATCATTATATGTAACAGTCTGTGTATCATGATATGAACAGTCTGTATCATTATATTGGAAACAGTCTGTGCTTCAGTATATGTAACAGTATGTTGATGAATTATTACGTAAAGTCTGTGTATCAGTATATGTAACAGTCTGGTATCAGTACTATGTAACAGTATGTGTATCATTATATGTAAAACAGTCTGTGTTATCATATATGTAACAGTCTGGTTGTGTATCAGTATATTGTAACAGTCTGTGTATCATTATATGTAACAGTCTGTGTATCATTTATATGTAACGTCTGTGATCATTATATGTAACAGTCGTGAGTATCATTCATATGTAACAGTCTGGTATAGTTATATTACAGTCTGTGTATCATTATATGTAAAAGTCTGTGTATTCAGTATATTAACAGTCTGTGTATATCATTATATGGAACAGTATGTGTATCAGTATGGTAAACAGTCTGTGTATATCATTATATGTAACAGTCTGGGTATTCATTATATTGTCACAGTCATGTGTATCAGTATATGAAACGTTGTGTATCATTATATGTACCACTGGTTGTGTATCACTTATAGTAACAGTCTGTGTATCTATGATAGTAACAGTCTGTGTATCATTATATGTAACAGTCTTGTGTATCATATATGTAAACAGTCTGTGTATCAGTATATGTAACAGTTGTGTATCATTTATAGTTAACATTTGTGGGATCAGTAATGTAACAGTCTTGTATCAGTATATGTAACCGTATATGTAAATCATATATGTAACAGTTGTGTATCAGTATATGTAACAGTTGAGTCATCCGATATGTAACAGTCTGTGTATCAGTATATGTAACAGTCTGTGTATCATTATATGTAACAGTCTATGTATCATTATATGTAACAGTCTGTGTATCATTATATGTAACAGTCTGTGTATCATTATATGTAACAGTCTATGTATCATAATATGTAACAGTCTATGTATCATTATATGTAACAGTCTGTGTATCAGTATATGTAACAGTCTATGGGCACCAGGAGACATGGAAGAGCAGACTGCCCTGGGCAGGTACCGGTAACCCCCCCCCCCTAAACGCCCCTGGCATGGTAATGTGTAAGGAAGGGAAGGGTCCACAGTCGGGGACCTGTATGGTGATAAATAGTCACTGCTCTTCCAGAACATCTTACAGCCACATCCACCTCCTCCAGAACCATAGTTAATAGACCCTATTAGATTTTAACCTTACCCCAGGGCAGGACTAGATTAAGGTTGGTGGGGGCCCAACTGTCTACAACATACACAAATTTAGGCTAGTCTCACCTCCCCTGGGGCGCACTTTTAGACCTTTTGGCACCTGAGCAAAACTTTTTAAAGCTACCTTGTATATCTTCATGCAGCGTGCATAGCGCACCACCACTAAAGGATTGGTTGGGGCTTGTGTGGGTAGCAGGTTGACTAACACTGGCTGGTTACTGTTAGATCAGCTCTGCAGTTCACCAGCGACGGTTAGGTCTGCCACCCAGACACTGTTAGGTCAACCCCCCTCCAGCCACTGTTAGGTCAACCCTCTAGCCACTGTTTGGTCAGCCCTCCAGTTCAGACAGCAGCCACTGTTAGGTCAACCCCCCTCCAGCCACTGTTAGGTCAACCCTCTAGCCACTGTTGGTCAGCCCTCATTCAGACAGCAGCTACTGTTAGGTAACCCTCCAACCACTGTTTTGTCAGCCTTTCAGCCACTGTTAGGTAGCCTGCAGACAAGTTTAGGTAGCCCTCCAGCCACGTGTTTGGTCAGCCCTCCACTTCAGACAGCAGCCACTGTTAGGTCAACCCTCCGCCACTGAAGGTCAACCCTCCAGCCATGTTAGGTCAAACCCTCCAGCCATGTTAGTCAACCCCACCACTGTTAGGTCAACCCCTCCAGCCATGTTATCTCTGACTGGAGAGATGATGGTGACCGGTGAGGCTGATGGTGACCCTGGTCGGAGGGCTGATGGTGACCTGGCTGGAGGGCTGATGGTGAACCTGGCTGGAGGGCTGATGGTGACCCTGGCTGAAGGGCTGATGGTGACACCGGCTGGAGAATCATTTTTACACTTGCCAGTGTAAGGGGTGAGCGCTGGAGTAAAACTGGTTAAATGTAGTTATATCTCTGAGACCCCCATACATTGCTCTGCTATCAGCTTCCTTCAAAGTGCTGCCCTGATTGTCAGACAAAGTAATAAACAGAAAATCTAAACTTTAGACTTTCGTGTGAGTCTATTGCTCTGATTTGACACTCTGGGCAGGAGTTTGAGGGAAGCAGGAAAGTACAGCACTGTATAGGGTCTCAGAGATAAATACAGATACACTAGCACTGTATAGGGTCTCAGAGATAAATACAGATACACTAGCACTGTATAGGGTCTCAGAGATGATAAATACAGATACACTAGCACTGTATGGGGGGTCTCAGAGAGAAATACAGATACACTAGCACTGTATGGGGTCTCAGAGATAAATACAGATACACTAGCACTGTATAGGGTCTCAGAGATAAATACAGATACACTAGCACTGTATAGGGTCTCAGAGATAAATACAGATACACTAGCACTGTATAGGGTCTCAGAGATAAATACAGATACACTAGCACTGTATAGGGTCTCAGAGATAAATACAGATACACAGCACTGTATGGGTCTCAGAGATAAATACGATACACTAGCACTGTATAGGGTCTCAGAGATAAATACAGATATACACTAGCACTGTATAGGGGTCTCAGAGATAAATACAGATACACTAGCACTGTATGGGGGGGTCTCAGAGATAAATACAGATACACTAGCACTGTATGGGGTCTCAGAGATAAATACAGATACACTAGCACTGTATGGGGTCTCAGAGATAAATACAGATACACTAGCACTGTATAGGGTCTCAGAGATAAATACAGATACACTAGCACTGTATAGGGTCTCAGAGATAAATACAGATACACTAGCACGTATAGGGTCTCAGAGATAAATACAGATACACTAGCACGTATAGGGTCTCAGGATAATACAGATACACTAGCACTGTATGGGGGGTCTCAGCAGATAAATACAGATACAATAGCACTGTTATGGGTCTCAGAGTAAATTACAGATACACTGCACGTATAGGGGGTCTCAGAGATAATACAGATATACCCACTGTATGGGGTCTCAGAGATCAAAATACAGATACACTAGCACTGTATGGGGTCTCAGAGATAAATACAGATACACTAGCACTGATAGGGGGTTCAGATAAAATACAGATACCTAGCACTGTATGGGTCTCAGCGATAATACGATACACTAGCACTGTATAGGGTCTCAGAGATAAATACAGATACACTAGCACTGTATGGGGGTCTCAGAGATAATACAAGATACACTAGCACGGTATGGGGTCTCAGAGAGAAATACAGATCACTAGCAGTATAGGGGGTCTCAGAGATAAATACAGATACACTAGCACTGTAGGGGTCTCAGAGATAAATAGATACACTAGCACTGTAGGGGGTCTCGAGATAAATACAGATACACTGCACTGTATAGGGGGTCTCAGAGATAAATACAGATACACTAGCACTGTATAGGGGTCTCAGAGATAAATACAGATAACTAGCAATGTATAGGGGGTCCAGAGATAAATACAGATACACTAGCACTGTTATGGGTCTCAGCGATAAATACAGATACACTAGCACTGTATAGGGGGTCTCAGAGATAAATACAGATACACTAGCACTGTATGGGGTCTCAGAGATAAATAACGAGACACTAGCACTGTATAGGGGGCTCCGAGATAAAATACAGATACCAGCACTGTATGGGGGGTCTCAGAGATAAATACAGATACACTAGCACTGTATGGGGGTCTCAGAGATAAATACAGATACATAGCACGTGTATAGGGGGTCTCAGAGATAAATACAGATACATAGCACTGTATGGGGGTCTCAGAGATAAATACAGATACACTAGCACTGTATAGGGTCTCAGAGATAAATACAAGATACACTGCACTGTATGGGGGGTCTCAGAGATAAATACAGATACACTGCACTGTATGGGGTCTCCGAGAATAAATACAGATAAACTAGCATGTATAGGGGGTCTCAGAGATAAATACAGATACACTAGCACTGTATGGGGTCTCAGAGATAAATACAGATACACTAGCACTGTATGGGGGTCTCAGAGATAAATACAGATACACTAGCACTGTATAGGGGGTCTCAGAGATAAATACAGATACACTAGCACTGTATGGGGGTCTCAGTGATAAATACAGATACACGCACTGTATAGGGGGTCTCAGAGTAATACAGTATACTAGCACTGTATAGGGGGTCTCAGAGATAAATACAGATACACTAGCACTGTATGGGGGTCTCAGAGATAAATACAGATACACTAGCACTGTATAGGGGGTCTCAGAGATAAATACAGATACACTAGCACTGTATGGGGTCTCAGAGATAAATACAGATACACTAGCACTGTATAGGGGGGGTCTGAGATAAATACAGATACACTAGCACGATGGGGTCTCAGAGATAAATACAGATACACTAGCACTGTATAGGGGAGAGATAAATACGATACACTAGCACTGTATGGGGTCTCAGAGATAATACAGATACACTAGCACTGTATGGGGTCTCAGAGATAAATACAGAACACTAGCACTGATAGGGGTCTCAGAGATAAATAAGATAACTAGCACTGTATAGGGGGTCTCAGAGATAAATACAGATACACTAGCACTGTATAGGGGTCTCGAGATAAATACAGATACACTAGCACTGTATAGGGTCTTAGCGATAAATACTGACACACTAGCACTGTATAGGGGGTGTCAGAGATAAATACAGATACACTAGCACTGTATGGGGGGGCAGAGATAAATACAGAGACACTAGCACTGTATGGGGTCTCAGGATAAAAAGATACACTAGCACTGTTAGGGGGTCTCAGAAAATACAGATACACTAGCACTGTATGGGGTCTCAGAGATAATACAGATACACATAGCACTGTATAGGGGGTCTCAGAGATAAATACAGATACACTAGACACTGTATAGGGGGTCTCAGGATATAAAAAATAAACAGATACACTAGCACTGTATGGGGCTAGAGATAAATACAGATACAATAGCACTGTATAGGGGGTCTCAGAGATAATAAGATATATTGCACTGTAAGGGTGTCCAGAGATAAATACAGATATACTAGCACTGTATGGGGTCTCAAAGATAAATAAGATACACTAGCACTGTATAGGGGTCTCAGAGATAAATACGATACACTAGCACATGTATAGGGGTCTCAGAGATAAATACAGATACACTAGCACTGTATGGGGTCTCAGAGAGATAAATACAGATACACTAGCACTGTATAGGGGGTCTCAGAGATACATACAGATACACTAGCACTGTATAGGGGGTCTCGAATAAATACAGTACACTACACTGTATGGGGTCTCAGAGGATAATACAGATACACTAGCACTGTATAGGGGTCTCAGAGATAAATACAGATACATAGCACTGTATTAGGGGGTCTCAGAGATAAATACAGATACACTAGCACTGTATGGGGTCTCAGAGATAAATACAGATACACTAGCACTGTATAGGGTCTCGGAGTATACAAAGATACACTAGCACTGTATGGGGGCTCGAGATAAATACAGATCACGCACGTAAGGGGGGTACAGATACACTAGCACTGTATGGGGTCTCAGAGATAAATACAGATACATAGCACGTATGGGGGTCTCAAGATAAAATACAGAACACTAGCACTGTATGGGGGTCTCAGAGATAAATACAGATACACTAGCACGTATGGGGTCTCAGAGATAAATACAGATACACTAGCACGTATAGGGGTATCAGAGAATAAATACAGATACACTAGCACTGTATAGGGGGGTCTCGGAGATAAATACAGATACACTAGCACTGTATAGGGTCTTAGCGATAAATACTGACACACTAGCACTGTATGGGGGGTGTCAGAGATAAATACAGATACACTAGCACTGTATGGGGGGGGGCAGAGATAAATACAGATACACTAGCACTGTATAGGGGGTCTCAGAGATAAATACAGAGACACTAGCACTGTATGGGGGTCTCAGTGATAAATACAGAGACACTAGCACTGTATAGGGGGTCTCAGAGATAAATACAGATACACTAGCACTGTATGGGGTCTCAGAGATAAATTCAGTCAGATACAAGCATGTATAGGGGTCTCAAAGATAAATACAGATACACTAGCACTGTATGGGGTGTCGCAGAGAAATACAGATACACTAGCACGTATGGGGTTGGGGTCGAGGTAAGTACAGGACACTGCACTGTATGGGGGGCAGAGATAAATACAGATACACAGCACTGTATGGGGGTCTCAGAGATAAATACAGATACACCAGCACTGTATGGGGTCGGCGGATAAATACAGATACACTAGCACTGTATAGGTCTTAAGAAAATACGAACACTAGCACTGTATGGGGTGTCAGAGGATAAAACAGATACACTAGCATGTATAGGGGGGGGCAGAGATAAATACAGATACACTAGCACTGTATGGGGGGTCTCAGAGATAAATAAGAGACACTAGCACTGTATGGGGGGTCTCAGTGATAAATACAGAGACACTAGCACTGTATGGGGGTTCTCAGAGTAAAAAATACACTAGCACTGTATGGGGTCTCAGAGATAAATACAGATACACTAGCACTGTATAGGGGGTCTCAAAGATAAATACAGATACACTAGCACTGTATGGGGTCTCGGAGATAAATACAGATACACTAGCACTGTATGGGGGGTCTCAGAGATAAGTACAGATACACTAGCACAGTATAGTGTCTTAGCATATAAATACGAACACTAGCACTGTATGGGGGGGTCTCAGAGAAATACCGATACACTAGCACTGTATATGGGGGGGTCTCAGAGATAAATACAGATACACTAGCACGTAATATGGGGGTCTCCGAGATAATACGAGACAACTAGCACTGTATGGGGGTTCACTGATAAATACAGAATACACTAGCACTGTATGGGGGGTTCAGAGATAAACACGATACACTAGCACTGTATGGGGGGGTCTCAGAGATAATACAGATACACTAGCACTGTATAGGGTGTTCAGGATAAATACAGATACACTAGCACTTTAGGGGTCTCAGAGATAAATACAGATACACTAGCACGTATGTATGGGGGGTCTCAGGATAAATACAGATACACTAGCACTGTATAGGGGGGTCTCAGAGATAAATAAGATACACTGCACTGTAGGGGTCTCAGGATAAATACAGATACACTAGCACTGTATGGGGGGTCTCAGATATAAATACAATACCACTAGCACGTATAGGGGGTCTCGTCGAGTGATAATACGATACATAGCAATGTATGGGGGGTCTCAGAGATAAATACAGATACACTAGCACTGTATAGGGGGTCTCAGGGATAAATACAGATACACTGCACCTGTATGGGGGAGGTCATCAGAGCATAAATACACAGATACACTAGCAATGTATGGGGGTCTCAGGATAAAATACCGATACACTAGCACTGTATGGGGGTCTCAGGATAAATACAGATACACTAGCACTGTATGGGGGTCTCAGGAGTGAAAAATACAGATACACTAGCACTGTATGGGGGGGTCTCAGAGATAAATACAGAACACTAGCACTGTATGGGGGGTCTCAGAGATAAATACAGAACACTAGCACTGTATGGGGGGGTCGTCTCAGAGATAAATACAGATACACTAGCACTGTATAGGGGTCTCAGAGATAAAACAGATACACTAGCACTGTATATGGGGTTCAGAGATAAATACAGATACACAGCACTGTATGGGGGGTGCCGGTCTCAGAGATAAATACAGATACACTAGCACTGTATAGTGGTGTCTCAGAGATAAATACAGATACACTAGCACTGTATGAGGGGTCTCAGAGATAAATTACAGATACACTAGCACTGTATGGGGGTCTCAGAGATAAATACAGATACACTAGCACTGTATAGGGGGTTCTCAGAGATAAATACCGATACACTAGCACTGTATGGGGGGGTCTCAGAGATAAATACAGATACACTAGCAGGTATGGGGGGGTCTCAGAGATAAATACAGATACACTAGCCACTGTATGGGGGGGTCTCAGAGATAAATACAGATACACTAGCACTGTATGGGGGGTCTCAGAGATAATACAGATACACTAGCACTGTATGGGGGGTCTCAGAGATCAATCCAGATACACTAGCACTGTATGGGGGGTCTCCGAGATAAATACAGCTACACTAGCACTGTATAGGGGGTCTCAAGAGATAATACAGATACATAGCACTGTATAGGGGGTCTCAGAGATAAATACAGATACACTAGCACTTATAGGGGGTCTCAGAGATAATACAGATACACTAGTCACTGTATGGGGGCGCAGAGATAAATACAGATACACTAGCACTGTATGGGGGGTCTCAGAGATAAATACAGACACACTAGCACTGTATGGGGGGTCTCAGAGATAAATACAGAGACACTAGCACTGTATGGGGGGGTCTCAGAGATAAATACAGATACACTAGCACTGTATAGGGTGTCTCAGAGATAAATACAGATACACTAGCACTGTATATGGGGTCTCAGAGATAAATACAGATACACTAGCACTGTATGGGGGGGTCTCAGAGATAAATACAGATACACTAGCACTGTATAGGGGGTCTCAGAGATAAATACAGATACACTAGCACTGTATAGGGGGTCTCAGAGATAAATACAGATACACTAGCACTGTATGGGGGGTCTCAGAGATAAATACAGATACACTAGCACTGTATAGGGGGTCTCAGAGATAAATACAGATACACTAGCACTGTATAGGGGGTCTCAGAGATAAATACAGATACACTAGCACTGTATGGGGGGTCTCAGAGATAAATACAGATACACTAGCCGCAAACCCCAGACATCAAACAGTTAAACTGTAAACTGGGCAGTAATGTCTCCCAAACTGACAAATAAATCCTCAGTGCTCTCAGTCTCCTACCAGCAAGTTTAGGTGCCCGTGGAGGAGATTCCTATCCCCGTGTGTCCATGTTCCACCCCAGCCTGTCCCTAGTCCCATCACTAACTTCCTATGGGGCAGTCAGAAAGTCACCTTACACCCCCAGCTGGTGCAATATTGGGTCAATGTAGGAACATGGAGGGCACGGGACGCCAGGTAATACCCTGTACAACGGGACTGTGAGTGGGAGGATGGAGATTGGAATCTGGTGTGGGGGTCATGGGCAATTGCCCCGTTTGCCCTATGGTTAATCCGGCCCTGGAGGATGGTCTGGAGGGAAGGTCATAGATAGGCCATGGGGTAAAGTTGTACTCAGACCCTCAGGAACATGGGAGTGGGAAATTCTCTGTGGAGCCCTTTAAAGATGGAAACTTTCTAAAAACCTGGTTTTATACTTTTCAGGTCCAACCTGATTGGAGGTGCAGATTATTCCTTACTGAGAAGCGGAATTCTGTCATCTCTGTGTATTTAACTCTTTGTACTTTATTGGGGGTCTTTTTTTGTAACATCATTTTCTATTATTTTCTATTACCTTTGGGAATATTACAGTAAATCTAAAATGTAATAAGTTTTGTCTTTGAGAACCCAGATCCCCTTGGATAAAGTTCCACGTGTTTGGATGGTGTATTGAACACTTTGTTTGTGTAAATAGAATTTAAGGTGGACGTACGCTTACAAACGACGGGATTTACCCATTAACGTCCATATGTACGGCCACCTTAACTCTGTGACTGCTGGCGGGAAGTGTGAATGTGTGAAGCTGATTAACCATTAAGCTGCCAGGACAGGGGTGTGTACAGCCAGTGAGAGTCGAGAGTGGTGTAGTGGCAGACAATGATTGGTCAGATCACGGGCCCAGCGAGTTGGCGTTTGTGACATTAACCTTTCATGTTTAGCTGCAGTTATAACAGAATGTGAAGTGTTGGATACTTTGTTGCAAGTTGTGTTTCCTTTTCCTTTGTAGGTTGGCGTCTGTGTTATTTATCTGTGGACAAGGAACACAAACATCCCATAGTTTAGTGTCAGGGAATTCGCCACTTTCCAGCAGTGGATTTTAAAAGGACAATAATTGGATTCCATGTACGTTGTTAAGGACATTGTATCTGTATCTGTTACTCCCATGGAGGTGAGAAGGTTAATCCCCATTTATAATATAATGCCCAGGACACTGCAGCACTTACCTTCCGGCACTTCACTAGTGGAAATTACAACCCATTTATTAAAGGGGAAATTAAACCAGAAATGAGACTCCTGACCAGTTAAATAAACATTACCTGAGCCTGTGAAATTCTGTATTGGGTCTGATTCTGTCTCCCCAGTCCGGCAGGTCTGTTCTAGGTCCAGTACCGTGCGGTTCAGTCTGTCGGATCTGATTCACATTCACTGGGTCTCTCCCTGTGAGAACAGCTCAGCCCTGGTCCACTGGGACCAAACCATCTGCTGATAATTACACCTGTAACTTGTGTACCTGAAACCAGGGGCCCCCCGGGGACCAGCCAACAGCCAGTTAGATCCTCACACGCACCACGACTGTCAATCACCCAGCTGCTGCAGAACCTTATTCCTTCCATTAGATATTGGAATAACACGGGATAGTACAGTTAACCCCTCGGTTCCCTCACTGCCCCAATTCACTATTAAACATTCTATTTCCCATAATTATAAATATTCCCCTTATTTAAATTATATCAGCCCGGTCCTGAAGAGCTTACAATCTAAATTCCCTATCACACTCAATGTATCACTATGTGTATGGCACGGTACAATGTCGCTACTACCACTGACACAGTAACTGTAATTGAATTACTAACCCCCCCTCCTTCCGCTCATGGTAAGTGTTTAATTACTGGGACATTTTCTTCCTAGTTGCACCTGCGGTTCATTGGCCCCTGGGGACCCACAAGGCTACAACCCATTCCATTCACTGTCAGTCTCTATCTCACTCCTGTCAGACATTACAGGCAGCCAATGGGTGACGATTCCAAGTATTGCCAGGTGATCCCAATGGGGCAATTTACCCAGAGGCGGCGGGATCTCTAGTGCGATGTATATCCATATTAGTGGCGGATGAACACATTACATTAAAGACACCCACACATCTGGCACTCTCAATTCAATATCACATTTGCGCTACTTTTAGAGCAGGATTTAAACGACAGCTAACATCCGGCATTAAAATCGCGCTGTGGTTAAGTCCCTTTTGGAATTTATTCTCATGCGCAAACGCAACTCTGAGTACAACGCCATGTATGTGTTCTGGAAAAGAGCAAATCATTCTCCACCACTAGAGTTTCCCCTAACCTACCACTAGGGGTCTCTCAAACATGATCAGGGTTATTCAATAAAAGTTCTTATAGTTTAAAATGGTGCTAATTGTGCCCCAACCAATCAGATGTTAGCTTTCAAATGTTACATAAGTTCTGATTGATTCTCCCTGTATATTTATCACCTGAAAACAACATTAATTGGGGAATAAACCATCTAAGGACAAACACAGCAAATAGTGAGAGCCTCAATCACATGGTCCCCAAACCATTAATGTAAAAGTATCTTCTCAACCAGCAACAACCTAATTGGCTATACACATTACTATGTAGGGTCAATGGGATGTACGATGCAGTCACACATTACTATGTAGGGTCAATGGGATGTACGATGCCGTCACACATTACTATGTAGGGTCAATGGGATGTACGATGCTGTCACACATTACTATGTAGGGTCAATGGGATGTACGATGCCGTCACACATTACTATGTAGGGTCAATGGGATGTACGATGCAGTCACACATTACTATGTAGGGTCAATGGGATGTACGATGCAGTCACACATTACTATGTAGGGTCAATGGGATGTACGATGCCGTCACACATTACTATGTAGGGTCAATGGATTTCTCCACTTTATGTTAAATAGTTTGCCTACCTACCCAGTCTGGTTATGGAACAAATTACTGATTTAGCTAATTGGTATATATTTATGGCATATTGCTTGGCCGATCCTTTAATTCTACAGAAAAACCACAATACACTTCCTACATCTCGCAGTAAACTGAGCTTCAGAAATAAGTGTCCTGGGTGAAGAATGTGGCTGAAATATACCCGAATACTAGCAATGTAAGCTTGTGAAGGTTCTCATTCATCCAGGTCATGGTATATCTGTAGTATTCAATTAGATGAACTGGACTTGAAATGTAGTTCTTGAAGACGTTTCGCTAGTCATCCGACTGGCTTTCTCAATTCAGAATGACTTGTACAAGAATCTGTGGCAATTATGTACCCTGGAAAATCCCAATTAGCATATCACAGCCAGGTGTTAAGGGTGTGATTAGATAGTGGCTAAGAGGTGTTATAGGAACGCCCAGAGTAAGGTGTTAAAATCCCAATTAGCATATCACAGCCAGGTGTTAAGGGGTGTGATTGGATAGTGGCTAAGAGGTGTTATAGGAGCCCAAGTAAGGGGTTTTAAAACAGCATTGTACATGGCAGACAGTTGGTGTCAACCCCCACCTCTATTAGGTGGTTTCTTTATTTTCACATAAATGGCCTCCTTAAACCTCTCTTGAACCAGTCACGTTCCTTCGCCAGTATGTTTACATTACAATCTTCAAAGGTATGTCCTTTATCCTTAAGTATGCAGGTACACGTGAGTCATGACACGAGGAATTGGCTCTTCTGGGCTGGGCCATAGTTGATGCAGTTTGCTGTTTGGTCTCCCCCACTTACAAAATCAGAGCATTCTTCCTGCACTGCACGAGTATATGATCACTGCACTGCACTCATATATGTGTCGCTTTTCTGTGTTTCGGTATTGGGTCTTTCGGATGTACCAATTGCTGGCCTCAGTGGTTGTCGGTTTTAAAGCAGACAGGGGATACCATGTTTTTTGAAAATTCTTCTTAATTTCTAGGAGCCCCCTGCTACTATGGGGATGACCATGTTCTCCTCCTTCTTGCTTTTCCCCTTCACTGTTGGTATTCGTTGTTTCTTTTTTTCTTCTACTTCTTTTGGACAAAGGCCCAGTCTGGATAATCCACAAGTTTTAAGGGCATTGATGATGATACATTGACCGAGCAATGTATCATCGCCTCTAACCCTGGTGAGGAAGCATCCATGCAATATGGCCACAAAGATACATAAGGAAGGGGCCCCCACTAAGACCTATAGTCAGCAGCAATAACTCGGAACATACAAGGTGGCAAAGATCTAGATAACATCTTAGGACCTTTGGTGGGAAGTTCTAAGCATCACATCCAGAACTCTCAGATTCAACAAGATGAAGTTATGGTTACTCGGTGTGTAAGAAAACTATGGTGTCCTATGCATGTAATCTCTCTTCACTTGTAACCACCAAGGAGGCTGTTGACATGGTGGAAAACGGGCTGGGCCGCGACCGCACTCTTCCCAGCAGAACTGATCTCAACCCAGACAGGTGTGTTTCCTTTGTTGGACTTGTGCCTGAATACACACCTATTTCAAATACAGGGATAAGTTCTTAAGCAAAAAACATGGGTGCTATGGGATCTCCAGTTTTCACCTATTGTGGCAACCTTTACATGGAGGAGGTAGAAACACAGGCGCTGAAATACCTTACTTAACGGGCATAGCACCCAGCCACTGTCGTTTCAGTATGTGGATGACACCTGGGTTAAACCAATCCACCAGAAGGAAGTACACAGCTTTCACAGAACACATTAATGCGGTTATTAGACCAAACATCAATGTACAAGGGAGAAGATACAAAACAACAACTGGCTTTCTTGGACTGCTTGGTAGAACTTAAGGAAAATGGAAAACTGGAAGTGTAGGGTTTACAGAAAACGCACACACACCAGATCAGTATTTGATGTTTGACTCCCACCAACCCTTTAGATCAACAAGCTGGGGGTCATCAGAACCCCTGCAACACACGAGCTGAGAACATCCCCACTAGCACAGAGCTGGAAATCCCACACAAGCACAGAGCTGAGAACATCCCCACTACACAGAGCTGAGAACATCCCCCATAACACAGAGCTGAGAACATCCCCACTAACACAGAGCTGAGAACATCCCCACTAGCACAGAGCTGATAACATCCCCACTAGCACAGAGCCCGAGAACATCCCCACTCAACACAGAGCTGAGAAATCCCCATCAGCACAGAGCTGAGAACATCCCACTAACACAGAGCTGAGAACATCCCCATTAGCACAGAGCGACAAACATCCCCACTAACACAGAGCTGAGAACATGCCCACTAACACAGAGCTGAGAACATCCCCACTAGTCACAGAGCACGAGAAAACATCCCCACTAAACACAGAGCGAGAACATCCCCACTAACACAGAGCTGAGAACTCCCCACTAACACAGAGCTGAGAACATCCCACTAACACAGAGCTGAGAACATCCCCACTAACACAGAGCTAGAACATTCCCCACTATCACAGAGCTGAGAAAATCCCCACCAGCACAAAGCCTGAGAAACATTCCCCCACTAGACAGAGCCGAGAACATCCCCACTAGCACAGAGCTGAGAACATCCCCAACTAACACACAGGAGCTGAGAACATCCCCACTAGCACAGAGCTGAGAAAATCCCCACCAAGCAAAGAGCTGAGAAACATCCCCACAACACAGAGCTGAGAAGCATCCCAACTTCACAGAGCGAGAACATCCCCACACACGAGCCGGTGAACATCCATCCAGCTTGAGAACATCCCCACTAACCGAGCTGAGAACATCCCCACCAGCACAGAGCTGAGAACATCCCCACTAACACAGAGCTGAGAACCATCCCCACTTACACAGAGCTGAGAACATCCCCATAGCAAGAGACGAGAACCCCCATCCCCCACTAGCACAGAGCCGAGAACATCCCCACTAGCACATAGCTGAGAACATCCCCACTAACACACGGAGCTAGATACATTCCCCAACTAGCACAGAGCCTGAGAACATCCCCACCATAGTCCCATACCACAGAGCCGAGAACATCCCCACTAGCACAGAGCCGAGAACTCCCCACTAGTCACAGAGCTGAGAACATCCCACTAGCACAGAGCTGAGAACATCCCACTAGCACAATGATCCAGCCGAGAACATCCCCACTAGCACAGAGCCGAGAAATCCCCCACTAGCACAGAGCGAGAACATCCCCATAGCACAGAGCCGAGAACATCCCCACTAGCACAGAGCTGAGAACATACCCCACTAGCACAGAGCTGAGAACATCCCCACTAGCACAGAGACCGAGAACATCCCCACTAGCACAGAGCTGAGAACATCCCCACTAACACAGAGCGAGAACATCCCCACTAAACATAAGGCTGAGATACATCCCACTAAACACAGAGCCGAGAACATCCCACTAAACCGAGCCGAGAACATCCCCACTAGCACAGAGCCGATAACAATCCCACTAACACAGAGCTGAGAAACTCCCCACTAGCACAGAGCTGAGAAATCCCCTAACACAAGCTGGAACATCCCCCACTAGCACAGAGATGGGACATCCCCTACCAGATGGAAACATCCCCCCACCTACCAGAGCTGAGAACATCCCCACTAGCACAGAGCTGAGAACATCCCCACTAGCACAGAGCTGAGCAACATCCCCACTAACACAGAGCTGAGAACATCCACTAACACAGACGAAATCCCACTAACACAGAGCTAAGAACATCCCCACTACACAGAGAGCGAAGTGCTAATAAAGAAATGAAACATCTCAGAGGAGCCCTTAAAACTTGTGGATATCCAGACTGGGCTTTGTCAAAAGAAGTAGAAGGAAGAAAAGAACACGAATACCAACAGTGAAGGGGGAAAGCAAGGCAGAGGAAGAACATGGTCATCCATATGTACGCAGGGGTCTCCGAGAAATTAAGAAGAATTTTCAAAAACATCGTGATCCCTGTCTGCTTTAACCGAACAACACACTGAGGCAGCAATTGGTACATCCGAAAGACCCAATACCGAAACACAGAAAAGCGACATCATATATGCAGTGCGTGCAGTGAAGAATGCTCTGATTTGTATGTGGGGAGTACCCAAAACAGCAACTGCATCAACGTATGGCCCAGCAAGAAGAGCCAATTCCTCGGGTCAGGATCTCAGCCGTGATGTCTGAATCTAAGGATAAAGGACATACCTTTGAAGATTGTAATGTTAACACTATGGCGGAAGGAACGTGACTGGTTCAAGAGAGGTTGGTGTTAAGGAGGCCATTTATTGTGAAAATAAAGAACCAAGCCTAAATAAGAGGTGGGGGGTTTGACACCAACTGTCTGCCATGTACAATGCTGTTATATACCCAATAGAACCCTCACTATCTAACTAGCTATGTACACTATATACCCAACAGAACCCTCACTATCTAACTAGCTATGTACACTATACACCCAACAGAACCCTCACTATCTAACTAACTATGTACACTATATACCCAACAGAGCCCTCACTATCTAACTAACTATGTACACTATATACCCAACAGAACCCTCACTATCTTATAGGCTAGTCATGTACAGATCTTAGGGAGCTATGCTACAGAGCCACGGTATCCATCCTGGTGATTACTGTATAGAGGCTAGTCATGTGCAGATCTTAGGGAGCTATGATACAGAGCCACGGTATCCATCCTGGTGATTACTGTATATAGGCTAGTCATGTGCAGATCTTAGGGAGCTATGCTACAGAGCCACGGTATCCATCCTGGTGATTACTGTATATTCATAGTCATTACAGATCTTAGGAGGCTATGATACAAGCCACGGTATCCATCCTGGTGATTAACTGTAATATAGCTAGTCATGTATAGATCTAGGGAGCTATGTACAGAGCCATGGTATCCATCCTGGTGATACTGTATATAGGCTAGTCCATGTATAGATCTTAGGGAGCTATGTACCAGAGCCACGGTATCCATCCTGGTGATTACTGTATATAGGCTAGTCATGTCATATCTTAGGGAGCTATTACAGAGCCTGGTATCCATCCTGGTGATTACTGTATATAGTTAGTCATGTCAGATCTTAGGGAGCTATGATACAGAGCCCGGTATCCATCCTGTGATTACTGTATATAGCTAGTCATGTACAGATCTTAGGGAGCTATGATACAGAGCACAGGTATCCATCCTGGTGATTACTGTATATAGGCTTAGTCATGTCAGATCTTAGGGAGCTATGTACAGAGCCACGGTATCCCTCCTGGTGATTACTGTATATAGTCTAGTCATGTGCAATCTTAGGGAGGCTATGATACAGAGCCACGTATCCATCCTGGTGATTACTGTATATAGGAGTCATGTCAGACTTAGGGAGCTATGATACAGAGCCACGGTATCCATCCTGGTGATTACTGTATATAGGCTAGTCATGTACAGATCTTAGGGAGCTATGTACAGAGCCACGGTAATCCATCCTGGTGATTACTGTATATAGTCTAGTCCATGTGCAAATCTTAGGGAGCTATGATACAGAGCCCGGTATCCATCCTGGTGATTACTGTATTAGCTAGTCATGTGCAGATCTTAGGAGCTATGTACAGAGCCACGGTATCCATCCTGGTGATTACTGTATAGTCCTAGTCATGTCAGATCTTAGGGAGCTAGTTACAGAGCCACGGTATCCATCCTGGTGATTACTGTATATAGTCTAGTCATGTACAGATCTTAGGGAGCTATGATACAGAGCCATGGTATCCATCCTGGTGATTACTGTATATAGGCTAGTCATGTATAGATCTTAGGGAGCTATGATACAGAGCCACGGTATCCATCCTGGTGATTACTGTATATAGGCTAGTCATGTACAGATCTTAGGGAGCTATGAAGAGCCCGGTATCCTCCTGGTGATTACTGATATAGGCTAGTCATGTAGCAGATCTTAGGGAGCTATGCTACAGAGCCATGGTATCCATCCTGGTGATTACTGTATATAGGTTAGTCATGTGCAGATCTTAGGGAGCTATGCTACAGAGCCACGGTATCCATCCTGGTGATTACTGTATATAGGCTAGTCATGTACAGATCTTAGGGAGCTATGATACAGAGCCACGGTATCCATCCTGGTGATTACTGTATATAGGCTAGTCATGTGCAGATCTTAGGGAGCTATGATACAGAGCCATGGTATCCATCCTGGTGATTACTGTATATAGGCTAGTCATGTGCAGATCTTAGGGAGCTATGATACAGAGCCACGGTATCCATCCTGGTGGATTTACCATTACTGTACGTACCCAGCTATACAATAACCTGGTACCCGCATTGTATACACATGAATAACAATACTTGGAAAGGCTTTTTTTAGGGTATCAATATCCCTTTAAGATTTTGCATCTTGAGAATGAACATTTCCCTAGAGAGCAGCGCTGATGTAATGTAGTTCTGTCTCCTGTAATAATGTTATAAATAACGATGTGTGACTAGTGATTCAAAAAGAAATAGTTATGACAATAAGACTTAATTATCAGGTGTTTCCTTACAGTCTATGGTCCGGTATGGCTGAAAAATCATGTACAACACTGTGACCAATCACAGTCTAGCATGCATTATGTCATTAATGATGTCATTTTATCACTGACAGTATGTACTAATATTTACTCTGTCCTACTTCTTCCCACCATCCAGTTTCTAACCTTGCCACTAGGGGTGCATTAGATAATTGACCACCCAGCAGTCTGTACATTCAGACCAGTCATTAGAACGCTGCAGCCCGTTAGTTTATTTAGTGATCTACCAATCGGTCACAGGTCACACTGGGACTCGCTTATTGCAACTTTCAATAACTTTATTTACAAAACCAATAATAAATATTACATTCCATAGTTTAAATTTAATCCTTAAAGGGATACTGTGGTTTCCGAGCATGTTAGGGTTAAATAAAAGCCTTTCCTTTAAAATGAACCCCGGATCACATCTCTGGGTAAAACTTGAGTTTTATATATAATAGCAATATAACTTCCTGAATACATCCTGCTTTCACCAGCTTGTAGTCGTGTGACCAGTCTCAACTGTCTTTGCGGGTACTTCCTGCTTTCATCAACTGTTAAAGAATGATAAGCAGTTCATTTAGACGCAGCATTCAGGGGGCACAAGCGGTATTCAAGATGTCCATGAAGCCAGAACTCTGGGAATGATTTTTAACACACATGGACAGATGATTGGATGATAAGATTGCATCTGTTCATGTATGGACTCTTTTGCTGACAGTCTTGCACACGGGGATCATCGTTGCATTAAAGTGAGATTGTACTGTTGTTTAGTGTTAGGAGAGAAGTACAGATTTGGGATCATATTTACTATACAGAATATTATAATATATAGTACACTATAATACTATATATACTAAAATCTAATTCCAGAAGCAATCAAAATCAAATTACCAGGTACCGTATCCTCCAACGCTCTCCTTATTGGCCACAATGTAAATGAAAATGACTTGTAATGACCAACCGCTAAGCTCCACCCTCCCTATTGGTCGTCCATATCCTATATACAGACAGCAGATGATTGAAAGTGCGTATATTCCTTCGGATTGCGTAAACCTAGTGACATCATCACCAATGGAGACAAAGTCGCTGATCTTGGGGACAATTAACCCAGAAATGTCATTGTTACATTTAAAAAGAAATGTCTGGGAAACGTAGAACAGTAAGATAAATCCATTATCCAACCAACGGCATTTATACTGAATTCAAAGATGTTCTGCAGCAGCCAACACATGTCCTAGAGAAATACAAAAAGACCATTATTAATATTAACTGTGTGTACAGAACATTCCTTCTCTGTATATTTATACATATGGGTGGGAGCTGCCATAGTGTTTCCCTTAGACAGTACAGTATGAGGGTATAGCTTATTGTATGAACAGAACATTCCTTCTCTGTATATTTATATTTATACATATGGGTGGGAGCTGCCATATTGTTTCCCTTAGACAGTACAGTATGAGGGTATAGCTTATTGTGTGTACTGAACATTCCTTCTCTGTATATTTATATATATGGGTGGGAGCTGCCATATTGTTTCCCTTAGACATTACAGTATGAGGGTATAGCTTATTGTATGTACAGAACATTCCTTCTCTGTATATTTATATTTATACATATGGGTGGGAGCTGCCATAGTGTTTCTATATCTACGTACAATTTCGGTATATGTTCTATTTACCGTACATTGGTTATTTTGCTGAGAATATCGTTACATGATAAAACCAATGTACTGTATCTTCTGGTTATAAAAATAAATGATTTATTGGTGGAAAGTGGACGGACTGGATATAATGAATGAGCGCAGTGTAGTCTGATAGACACCCCGGTCTCTGTGTTGAGGTTTGGTATGAATACATATATTATACACATAGTGAAATGTTCATTTTGTTAAAGGAGACATGGTCTTGAAGTGAACATTTTAATTTGTTATATAAAACCTTTTAAAATAAATAGAAAATGTCATTACATTTGAGACTAAGATAACCGGAACCATAGCAACCCCAATTAACCGCCAATCTAACCAAATTGACTGGTAAGATCGGTAACAGGACGCGATTAAAAAGGTTTATTGAAACTGCTGTGTCACTCACAGGTAATATATTGAAAACCGGAATATAAAGTCAAGTGGACTAATTATTTTTGACATTAGGAGCCAGTTGGAAAAATCTACAATCCCATCTACAAGGGAGCCAGTTCCATAGATACAAACCCAACCTTTAATATTCCCCTTTAAATAGGTACATAGCTGAGAAATACATTGCACAGTGTAACTATTAACTACTGTATGTTGGAGGGTATGTGTTTCTATAAGTGTAACTATTAAAGGGGAATGTTGGAGGGTATGTGTATCTATAAGTGTAACTATTAAAGGGGGAATGTTGGAGGGTATGTGTCAGAACATTCCTTCTCTGTATATTTATACATATGGGTGGGTGCTGCCATATTGTTTCCCTTAGACAGTACAGTATGAGGGTATAGCTTATTGTGTGTGCAGAACCTTCCTTCTCTGTATATTTATATTTATACATATGGGTGGGAGCTGCCATATTGTTTCCCTTAGACAGTACAGTATGAGGGTATAGATTATTGTATGTACAGAACATTCCTTCTCTGTATATTTAGCCTGGCAATAAAGCTTCTGTTTGGGGTCTTGTCTTTATCCCCAACCTACCGGATCTTCACCACATTCCTTCTCTTAAACACCTCCCTCCCAGCAATGGTCTCGCCCTCCCTTCCAAACAACCTCCTGGCTCCCCACACATTGGGTCTCTCTTGGGGTCCCCCCTGCACCCCTAAACCTTTCTCACCACCACCCTCATCCGCACACACATTAGATACGTTATTAGGGTCCGTCTGGGTTAAGTCCTCCTCTCCGTGGGTCTTTCCTTCTGGGATGTTCCCGTCTCGGTTTCCAGTCTCTTTTCCATGTTTACCAGACTCCATTTCTTCAGAAAGTTCTTTATTTCTACAAGTCTCTTCCCAGGGTCCAATAACCTCCACCGCCCCTTTAATTTCCTTCTCCACCTCCTCCAACTCCCTGGTTAGGTAATGAAGTTTCCTGATGCTGTTATTTCTCTTATCCGCGCTCTTCCCATTCAATGTGCGGCTCTATCTCTTCCTTCCTCCTGCTCAGCACGGCCATCGCCTTTAAGGCTTTTTGGATTTCCTCCTGTTCTCCCTGCTGATCACATTGTTTCTTTTCCTCTCTCTCCCCCTCCTCCTTCCATTCAGTCCCAGTGCACTCAGGCTCCTCCCCCATGGAGTTCTCTCCTACCTGCCCCAGCAGGGCCTGGTCCACCTGTTCAGCCTCCTCCAGAGCCTCCTCAGCCATTTCCTTTGCTAGGGAGTCACAGGCCGTCAGTTCACTCAAGTGTCTCTCCGACCTCCTTAGGGAACTCATGGCTTCTTCCCCCTCCACGGCTTCCATGTTAGCACTGGGCTTCTTTTTACCCATTAACAGGCCTCAGGGGGGGGAGAGGATACAAGGAAATATCCTGCTATACTGGATAATAGGTAAGCAGAATTATGGCACCTTCCCTGGACCCAACAAGGGCCCAGGACTGAAGAAAAAACCTTAACAGACATATAAGATTTACCATTACACTTGTACTACCCAGCTATACAATAACCTGGTACCCTCTATACAGTAGCTAGATTTACCATTACTGTACGTACCCAGCTATAATCATACCTGGTACCCTCTATACAACAGATTTTCCCATTACTGTACGTACCCAGCTTTCTAAAATAACCTGGTACCCTAACTACAGACGATAGATTTACCATTACTGTACGTACCACCCCCAGCTATACAATACCGGTACCCTCTATACGCCGATTGACCCTTACTGTACGTACCCATCTTATAACAATAACCTGGTACCGCTCTTACAGACGACTTTACGCATTACCTGTACGACCCAGCTATCAATAACCTGGTACCCCCTCTATCCAGACATAGATTACCATTCCTGTACGTACCAGCTCTACAATAACCTGGACCGCTCTATACAACAGATGATTTTACCATTACTGTACATACCTACCCAGCTATACAATAAACCTGGTACCCTCTATATAGACAGATTTACCAATTACTGTACGTACCCCGCTATACAATAACCTGGTACCCCTCTTCAACAGAATTTTACCATTACTGTAACGTACCCACTATACACTAACATAACCTGTTCCCTCTATACAGATGATGTACCAAATTACTGTACGTACCCCACTAACATAAGCCTGGTACCCTCTCTACAGACAGAAGATTTACCATTACTGTAACGTAACCAGCTATCCATAACAGTGTACCCTCCTATCAGACAGATTTAGCCATACTACTGTAACGTACCAGCTATAACAATAAACTGGTACCGCTCTATAACAGACAGATTTAACATGACTGTACGTACCCAGCTATACAATAACCCCCCCTGGGGACCACTCTTAATAACAGTCAGACCGATTTACCATTACTGTCGTACCACCCTCTTACAATAACCTTGTACCTACTCTATACATACAGTTTTATATTTACCATTACGTTACGTACCCAGCTATACATACCTGGTACCCTCTATACGACAGATTTACCATTACTGTACTACCCAGCTACTACAAGAACCTGGTACCCTCTCATAACAGACAGATGATTTACCATTACTGTACGTACACCCAGCTATACAATAACCTGGTTACCCTCTTCGACGATAGATTTACCATTACTGTACGTACCCCAGCTATACATAACCTGGTAACCAAACCCTCTATACCGACGATTTACCAATTACTGTAACGTACCCAGCTATACAAGACCTGGTCCCTCTATACAGACAGATAGATTTACTTACCATTACTGACGTACCCAAGCGATACAATAACCTGGTACCCTCTATACAGACAGATAGATTTTATACCCTTACTGTCGTATCCCATACTATCATACCTGGTACCCTCTATCAGTAAGACAGCTTTACCATTACTGTAGTACCCAGCTAATACCATAACCTGGTACCCTCTATACTACGAGTAGATTACCATTACTGTAACGTACCCCCAGCTACAATACCCTGGTAGTACCCTCTATACAGACATAAATTACCATTACTGTACGTACCCTCTCTTACAATAACCTGGTAACCTCTCTCTACAGACTAGATGACCATACTGTCCGTACCCAGCTATACAAAACCTGGTACCCTCTATACAGACCTAGATTAACCATTACTGTACTTTACCCAGCTAGACAATCCCTGTACCCTCTAACAGACTAGATTTCCTTACTGTACGTACCCAGCTATACAATCACCTGGTACCCTCTATAACAGACCTAGATTTACCATTCTGTACGTACCCGCTATACAAGACCGGTACCCTCTATACAGACTAGAGTTACCATTATGTACGTACCCAGCTATACAATAACCTGGTACCCTCTATACAGACAGATAGATTACCATTATGTACGTACCATCATACAATAACCTGGTACCCTCTATACAGACAGATAGATTTACCATTACTGTACGTACCCAGCTATACAATCACCTGGTACCCTCTATCGACAGATAGATTACCATTACTGTACGTACCCCCACTATACAATCACCTGGTACCCTCATACCGACAGATAGAATTTACCTTCATTACGGTAACGTCCCCCGCTATACAATACCTGGTACCCTCTATACAGACAGATAGATTTACCATTACTACTGTAAACGTACCTCAGCTATACAATAACCTGGTACCTCTATACAGACAGATAGATTTACCATCACGTACGTACCAACGAACCCAGCTATAACACATAAACGGGTACCCCCTCTATACAGACAGATTTACCATTACTGTACGTACCCCACGCTAACAAATAACCTGGTACCCTCTCATACAGACAGATTTACCATTCCTGTACGTACCAGCTATACATAACCTGTACACTCTATACAGACGATTTACCTATTACTGTACGTACCCAGCTTATACAATAACCTGGTTCACTCCTCTATACGACGATTTACCAACATTACTGGTACCGTACCCAGCTATAACAATAACCTGGTACCCTCTATAAGACCACAGACAGACCAGATTTACCATTACTGTACGTACCCACTAAAAATACCTGGTTACCAACCCTCTATACAGACAGATAGAATTTATACCATTACGTACGTACCACCCCGCTATACAATAACCGTACCCCCTCTATACAGACAGATAGATTTAACCATTACTGTACGTACCCGCTTACCATACCTTGTTACCACTCTATACAGACAGATAGTTACCATTCTGTACCTAACCCGCTATACAATAACCTGGTAACCCTCTATACGACGATTTCCATTACTGTTACGTACCCAGCTATACAATCACCTGTAACCCTATACAGACAGACAATTTACCTTACTTTACGTACCCGCTATATACAATACCTGGTACCTCTATACAGACAGATATATTTACCATTACTGTACGTACCCAGCATACAATACCTGGTACCCTCTTACAGACCGATAACATTTTACAATTACTGTACGTACCCCTCTATACAATAACCTGGTACCCTCTATACAGACGATTTAACCATTACTGGTACTTACCCAGCTATACATCACTGGTACCCTCTATAACAGACAGATTAACCATTACTGTACGTACCCAGCTATACAATCCCTGTACCCGCTATACAGACATATAGATTTCCATTACTGTAACATAACCAGCTATACAATAACCTGGTACCCCCTATATAGACAGATTTACCTTACCATTACTGTACGTACCCCGCTATACATAACCTGGTACCGTCCTCTATCAGACCGATAGATTTACCATTACTGTACTAGCCAGCTATACATAACCTGGTCCCCTCTCATACCGACAGATTTACCATTACTGTATACCCACTCTACATACCTGGTACCCTCTATACGAACAATAGATTTACATTACTGTACGTACCCACTATACAATAACCGGTCCCTTTATACAGACAGATTTACCATTACTGTACGTCCCAGCTATACAATAACCTGGTACCCCTCTATACAGCAACATCTTTACCATTACTGTACGTACCAGCTATACATAAACTGGTACCCCTAATACAGACAGATTACATTACTGTAACGTACCCAACTATACAATAACCTGGTACCCTCTAGCAGACAGATCAGAGTTACCATTACTGTACGTACCCAGCTATACAATAACCTACCTGGTACCCTCTATCATACAGATAGATTTACCATTACTGTAACGTACCCAGCTAAGACAATACCGGTACCTCGATAGCAGACAGATAGATTTACCATTACGGTACTTACCCAGCTATAAATACTAACCTGGTAACCCTCTATACCGACGATAGATTTTACCATTACTGTCTTACCACCCCAGCTATACAATAACCTGGTACCAACCCACTCTGATACAGACAGATAGATTTACCCTTACTGTACTTCCCCAGCTATACATAAGCTGGTCACTCTATACAGACAGATAGATTTTAACCATTACTGTACGTACCCAGCTTACAATAACTGGACCTCTATACCGACAGATAGATTACCATTACTTACGTACCCATCTATACAATAACCTGGTACCGCTCCTATACCGACAGATATATTGTACAATTACTGTACGTACCCAGCTATACAATAACCTGTACCGCTCTTACAGACAGATAGATTTACCATTACTGTCTACCCCCTCATAACAATAACTGGTACCTGCTCTAATAAACAGACAGATTTACCATTACTGTACGTAACCCACTATACAATACCTGGTACCACTCTATACAGACAGATAAGATTTACCCATTACTGTACGTACCACTATACAATAACCTGGTACCCTCTTACCACAGATTTACGCCCCTTTTTAAAAACTGTAACGTACCCAGCTATACACTAACCTGGTAACACCTCTATCCAGACAGAGTTACCATTACTGGTACGTCACACAGCTATACAATAACCTGGTACCCTCTATACAGACAGATGATTTACCATTACTGTACGTACCCAGCTATACAATAACTGGTACCCTCTATACAGACAGATTACCATTACTGTACTACCCCGCTTACAATAACCTGTAAACCCTCTATACAGCACAGCTTTACCATTACTGTAAGTACCCAGCTATACAATAACCTGGTACCCCTATACCAGACAGATAATTTCCATTAATGCTACGTACCCCAGCTCTAAATACCTGGTACGCTCTTACAGACAGATAGATTTACATTACTGTACGTACCCAGCTATACAATAACCTGGTACCTCTATCATCGACGATAGATTTTACCATTACTGTACGTACCCACTATACAATAACCTGGTACCCTCTATACACAGACGATTTACCATTTACTGTAACTTCCGTCCCAGCTATACATAACACCTGGGTACCCTCTATACAGACAGATTTTCCATTACTGTACGTACCCAGCTATACAATAACCTGTTACCCCTATACAGACAGATAGATTTACCATTACTCTGTAACGTACCCATCTATCAATAAACCTTGGACCCTCTATACGACCGATTTACCATTACTGTACGTCCCCTCTCTAACAATAACCTGGTACCCTCTATACAGACAGATTACATTACTGTACGTACCCAGCTTTACAATAACCTGGTTACCCCCTCTATACAGACGATAGATTTACCATTACTGTCGTACCCGCTATACAATAACCTGGTTACCCGCTATACAGACAGATTTCCCATCTGCACTACCCAGCTAATACAATAACCTGGTACCTCGATACAGACAGATTTAACCATTACTGTACGTACCCAGCTATAACAATAACCTGGTACCCTCTAATACGACATATAGATTACCAATTCCTGTACTACCCAGCTATCCAATAACCTGGTACCCTCATACAGCAGATAGATTTACATTACTGTATCGTACCCAGCTATAACATAACCTGGTACCCTCTATACAGACAGATAGATTTACCATTACTGTACTTACCAGCTATACAAACCTTGTACCTCTATACAGACAGATAGATTTTATCCCTTACTCTGTACTTACCCACTATACAATAACCTGGTACCCCTCTAACAGACAGATTTTAACCATACTTTACGTACCCCGCTAGACAATAACATGGTACCCTCCTATACAGAACTATTTACCATTAATGAGTACCCAGCTATACAATAACCTGGTACCCTCTTATACAGACATATAGATTTTTACCATTACCTGTACTACCCAGCTTACAATAAAACCTGGTACCCTCTATCCAGACAGAGTACCATTACTGTAACGTATCCCCACTATACAATAACCTGGTACCCCTCTAATACAGACAATATTTACCATTACTGTACGTACCCAGCTGACAATAACCTGTACCCTCTATACAGACAGATTTTACATTACTTACTTCCCCTCTATACAATACCCTGGTACCTCTATACCGACAGATAGATTTACTATTACTGTACAAACACGAGAAACCCAGCTATACAATAACGGGTAACCCTCTATACAGACCATGATTACCATTACCTGTACGTACCCAGCGTACATTAACCGTGGTGTACTCGCTCTTACAGATAGATTTCCATTAGCTGTACGTACCCAGCTATACAATACCCTGTACCCTCTTATACAGACAGATAGATTCCCAGTACTGTACGTGACCCAGCTATAAAATACCCTGGTACCCTCTATACAGACAATAGATTTACAATTCCTGTACGTACCCCGCTATACAATAACCTGTGTTTACCCTCTATAACAGACAGAATAGATTTACCATTATTACTGTACGTACCACCGCGCATACATAACCTGGTACCCTCTATCAGGCGATAATTTACCATTACTACTGTAAACGTCCCCAGCTATACATAACCTGGTACCCTCTATACGATAGATTTACATTACTGTACGTACCCCGCTATACAATTACCTGTACCCTCTATACAGACATATTTACCATTACTTAGTACCCAGCTATACATAACCTGGTACCCTCTCTCCAGTCAGACGATTTAACCATTACTTAACGTACCCAGCTATACATTTTACCTGGTACCCTCTATACAGATAGATTTCATTACTAACTGGACGTACCCAGCTATACAATAACCTGGTACCCTCTATACAGACATATAGCATTTACATTCGGTACCGTACCCAGCTATACAATAACCTGGTAACCCGCTCTATACAGGACGATAGGTTACCATTACTGTAACGTACCCAGCTATACAATAACCTGGTACCCTCTATAAACATACTAGATTTTTACCATTACTTGTACGGACCCACTTATACAATAACCTGGTTACCCTCTAAATACAGACATAATTTACCATTACTGTAACGTACCCGCTATACAATAACCTGGTACCCTCTATACAGATAGATTTACCATTACTGTAGTAACCCGCTATACAATAACCTGGTACCCTCTATAAAGACAGATAGATTTAACCATTACTGTACGTACCCAGCTATACAATCACATGGTACCCTCTATACATAGATTTATACCATTACGTACGTACCGCAGCTGATAAAAACCTGGTACCCTTCTATACATATAGATTTACCATTACTGTACTTACCACTATACATAACCTGGTACCCTCTATACATATAGCTTTACCATTACTGTACGTACCCCAGCTATACAATACCTGGTACCCTCTATCCCGACATAGATTTACCATTACTGTACGTACCCAGCATACAATACCTGGTACCCTCTATAACAGATAGATTTACCATTACTGTATACCCACTATACAATAACGTGGTACCCTCTATACAGACATAGATTTAACCATTACTGTACGTACCCAGCTATCAATACCTGGTACCCTCTATACAGATAGATTCTACCATACTGTACGTACCCAGCTATACAATAACCTGGTAGTAACCCTCTATACAACAGATTTTACCATTACACTGTCCGTACCAGCTATACAATAACCTGGTACCCTCTATAACAGATAGATTGAACATTCTGTACGTACACAGCTATACAATAACCTGGTACCCTCTATCAGCACAGTATATTTACCATTACTAGTAACGTACCTCATCTATACAATAACCTGGTACCCTCTATACAGACGATTAGATTACCATTATGTAACGTACCCAGCTATAAACCATAACCTGGTACCCGCCTCTCTACGACGTTAGATTTACCCATCCTGTACGTCCCAGCTATACAATACCTGTGTACCCTCTATACAACAGATAGATTTGACTATTACTGTACATACAGCCTATCCAATAACCTTGTAACCCTACAGCCCGATAGATTTACCATTATGTACGTACCCAGCCTATCCAATAACCTGGTACCCTCTTCAGACAGATAGCTTTACCATTAAACTTTACTGTTACGTACCCGCTATAACAACCTGGTAGCCTGCTATACAACAGATATATTACCATTTACTGTACTTACCCAGCTATCAATAACCTGGTACCCCTCTATACAGCAGATTTATTACCATTACTGCAAATACGTAACCCATCTTTACAATAACCGGTACCCCTCTATACAGACAGATTTACCATACTGTAACTTACCCAGCTTAAATAACCTGGTACCCTCTATAACATACATACGATTTTACCATTACTGTACATACCAGCTATACAATACCTGGTACCCTCTAGCAGACAGATAGATTTACCATTACTGTAATTACCCAGCTATACAATAACCTGGTACCCTCTAGACAGAAACAGATATATTTACCATTACTGTAGCGACCCCACAGCATACAATAACCTGGTACCCTCTATACGACAGATAGATTTTACAATACTGTACGTACCCACCCGCAGCTATACAATAACCTGGTACCCTCTATACAGACAGATAGATTTACCATTACTGTCATACCCGCTATAAATAAACTGGTACCCTCTATACAGACAGATAGATTTACCATTCCTGACTGTACGTACCCATCTATACAATAACCGGTACACTCTATACAGACAGTAGATTACCATACTGTACCTACCCATCTATACATAACTGGTACCCTCTAACAGACAGATAATTTACCATTACTGTCCATACCCATCTATACAATAACCTGGTACCCTCTATACAGACGATAGATTTTTACCATTACGTACATACCCAGCTATACAATAAAACCTGGTACCCCTATACAGACAGATAGATTTACCATTACTGTAACGTACCCAGCTATCAATAACCTGGTAACCTCTATACAACAGATAATTACCATTACGTACATACCCGCTTCAATAACCTGGTTAGCCTCTCTATACAGACAGATAGATTTCCTTACTGTACATACCCAGCTATAAATACCTGGTAGCCCTCTTAAGACAGATAGATTACCATTACTGTACGTACCCGCTATACATACCTTGGTACCCCTCTATACAGAACAGATAGATTTACCATTACTGTACTTACCCAGTATACAATAACCTGGTACCCTCTATACAACAGATAGATTTACCATTACTGTAAATACCCAGCTATACAAGAACCTGGTACCCTCTATACAGACAGATCAGTTTACATTACTGACATACCTCTATACAATAACCTGGTACCCTCTCTACGACATATAGATTTAACCAATTACCGTAACGTAACCCAGCTATACAAGAACTGTTACCCTCTATACAGACAGATTTTCCATACTGTACGTACCCGCTATACAATAACCTGGTACCCCTCTATACAGACAGATTTACCATTACTGTACGTTACCATCTATACCATAACCTGGTTACCCTATACAAGACAGTTTCCATTACTGTACGTACCCCCGCTATACAATAACCTGGTACCACCCCTCTATCAGACCAGATTTACCATTACTGGTACGTACCCAGCTATAACAAATAACCTGGTACCCTCTATACAGAGCAGATTTACCATTACTGTACGTACCCAGCTAACATAACCTGGTACCCCTCTATCAGAACAGTTTACCATTACTGTACTTACCCAGCTATACAATAACCTTTTACCCTCTATCCAGACAGATCAGTTACCATTATGTACTTAACCCAGCTATACAATAAAACCTGGTTACCTCTATACAGACGATTTACCATACTGTACGTACGCCAGCTTATACCATAACCGGGTACCCTCTATACGACATATGTTTACCATTACTGGTAACATACCAGCTATCCATAACCTGGTACCCTCTATACAGAACGATAGATTTTACCATTACTGTACACCCCAGCTATACAATAACCTGGTAACAACTCTATACAGACAGATTTACCATTACTGTCACTAACCCATCTTTACCATACCCTGGTACCACTCTATCCAGACAGATAGATTTTTCCATTACTGTAGTTACCGCAGCTATACAATACCTGGTACCCTCTATACAGATAGATTTACCATTACTGTACGTACCCAGCTATACAATAACCTGTACCCTTCTATACAGACCATTACCATTACTGTACGTACCCAGCTATCAATAACCTGGTAACCCTCTATACAACATATAGATTTACCAGTACTGTACGTACCCGCTATACATACCTGGTAACCCTCTAACAGACAATTACCATTACTGTACCGTACCCAGCTATACGATACCTGTACCACTCTATACAGACAGCTAGATTTTACCATTACTGTACGTACCCAGCTATACAATAACCTGGTACCCTCTATAACAGACAGATAGATTTATTACCATTACTGTACGTACCCAGCTATACACTTAACCTGGTCACCCTCTTACAGACATAGATTTTACCATTACTGTACGTACCCAGCTATACACTAACCTGGTACCCCTCTATACATCATGATTTACCATACTGTAGTACCCAGCTATACAAACCCTTGTACCTTATACAGACAGATTTAAACCATACTGTAAGTACCCGCTATACAATACCCTTGGTACCCTCTATAACAGACAGCTGATTTAATTACTGTACGTACCCAGCTATACAATACCTGGTACCCTCTATACACAGATAGTTTACGCATAAAACTGGGTACGTACCCCGCTAATACAATACCTGGTACCCCCTCTATACAGATAGATTTACCATGACTGTACGTCACCAGCTATACAATAACCTGGTACCCTCTATACAGAACAGATAGATTTACCATACTGTACGTCCCGCATACAATAACCTGTACCCTCTATACAGACAAAAGATTTACCATTACTGTACGTACCCAGCTATACAATAACCTGGTACCCTCGATACATACATATAGATTTAACCATGACTGTACTTACCCCAGCTATACAATAACCACCTGGTACCCTCTATACCACAGATAGACATATTGAACCTTACTGTACGTCCCTCGCTATACAATACCTGGTACCCCTATACAGACAGATTTACCATTACTCTACGTACGTACCCAGCTATACAATAACCTGGTACCCTCTATACAGACAGATTTCCATACGTACGTACCCACCGATACAATAACCTGTAACCTCTATACAGACAGATTTAACCCTTACTTTCTACCCAGCTATACAATAACCTGGTACCCTCTATCACAGACAGATAGATTTACCATTAACTGTACGTACCCAGCTATACCATAACACTGGTACCCTCTTAACGACAGATAGATTTACCACTTATGTAACGTTACACAGCTATACAATAACCTGTCACCCCGCTATACAGACAGATAAGAGTTACCATTACTGTACGTCCCAGCTATACAATAACCTGGTACCGCTCTCATATACCGACAGATAGATTTACATTACTTCTACTGTTACGTACCCAGCTATACAATAACCTGGTACCACCACTCTATACCGACAGATAGATTTACCTTACTGGTACGTACCCATCTCCATCCAATAACTTGTACCCTCTATACAGACAGATAGATTAACCATACTGTACATGGTACCCAGCTATACAATACCTGGTCCCTATATACAACAGATTTACATTACTGTACGTACCCAGTGTACAATAACCGGTCACCTCTATACAGACATATAGATTTACCATTACTGTACGTACCCAGGCTATACAATAACCTGGTACCCTCTTACATACAGATAGATTTAACCATTACTGTACGACCCAGCTATACAATAACCTGGTACCCTCTATACAACAGATAGCTTACCATTCTGTACGTACCCAGCTATACAATAACCTGGGTACCCTCTATACAGACAGACAATTTACATTACTTAGTACCCAGCTATAACAATACCCGGTACCCTCTATACAACAGATATATTTACCCAGTACTGTACGTACCCATCTATACTATACCTGGTCCCTCTATACAGACGATTTAACCATTACTGTCCGACCCCTCTATACACAAATAACCTGGTACCCCCTCTATACAGACAGATTTACCATTACGGTACGTACCCAGCTATACAATAAAACTGGTACCTCTATACAGACAGATAGTTTACCATTACTGTAGTACCCAGCTAGTATCAATAAACCTGGTACCTCTATACAGACCCACAGATTTACCATTACTGTAACGTACCCCAGCTCTACATAACCTGGTACCCTCTATCAGACCGATAGATTTACCATTACTGGTACGTACCCCAGCTATACAATAACCTGGTACCGGCTCTATACGACAGATTTCCATTACTGTACGTACCCAGCTATACAATACCCTTGTACCCTCTATACGACAGATAGATTTACCATTACTGTTACGTACCCACTTATACCATAAACCGGTACCCTCTATCAGACAGAATTAACCATTACTGTACGTACCTACCCAGCTATCATAACCTGGTAACCCTCTATAAAACATACAGATAGATTTACATTACTGTACTACCCAGCTATACAATAACCTGGTTACCCTCTATAACAGACAGATAGATTTACCATTACTACTGTACGTACCCCGCTATACAATAACCTGGTACCTCTATACGCAGATAGATTTACCATTACTGTACGTACCCACTTATCACAATAACCTGGTACCCCTATACAGACAGATTTACCATTACTGTACGTACCCAGCTATACAATAACCTGGTCCCCTCTATACGATTAGCTTTACCATTACGTACGTACCCAGCTATACATACCACCTGGTACCCTCTATACGACGATTTACCATTACTGTCGTACCAGCTATACAATAAACTGTACCCTCTATACAGCCAGACCGGTTACCATTCTGTACTACCCAGCTTATACATAAAACCTGGTATCCGCTCCTATACCGACAATTTAGCCATTAAACTGGGGGGGTACGTACCAGCTATACAATAACCTGGTCCCTCTATACAGCTAATTTACCATTACTGTACGTACCCAGCTATACCATAACCTGGTACCCCTAACAATAGATAGATTTACCATAACTGTACGTACCATCTATACACTAACCTTGTACCCTCTATACAGATCTATTTAATTACCATTACTGTACGTACCCAGCTATACAATAGCCCTGGGTACCCTCTATACAGACAGAGATTTACCATTAATGTACGTACCCAGCTATACAATAACCTGGTACCCTCTATATACAGACAGATTTACCATTACTGTAACGTACGCCAGCTATAACAATAAACCTTGAACCCTCTATCACAGACGATAGATTTACCATTTCCTCTGTAGTACTACACACTATACAATAACTGGTTACCCCTCTATACAGACGATAGATTTACCGTTACTGACGGACCCAGCTATACAATAACCATGGTACCCTCTATACAGGACAGACAGATTTCCCATTACTTACGTACCAGCCTAACATACCTGGTACCCTCTATACAGACAAGATAGATTTTACCATGACGTGTAGTACCGCAGCTATACAATACCTGGTACCCTCTTACAGACAGATAGATTTACCATTACTGTAGTACCCCCAGTAGTACAATAGCCTGGTACCTACCCTCTATCCAGACAGATAGTTTACCATTAACTGTAGTACCCAGCTATACAATAACCTGGTACCCTCTATACAGACGATTTACCATTATGTAACGTCCCAGGTATACAAAACCTGGTACCCTCTATACAGCAGATAGATTTTACCATTTACTGTAGTACCCACTATACAATAACCTGGTACCCTCTATAACGAACAGCTTTACCATTACTGTACGTACCACCCATCTATACAATAACCTGGTACCCTCTATATACTCACAGATAGAATTTACCTTCTGTAGTACCGCAGCTTATACAATAACCTGGTACCCTCTATACATACAGATATAATTTACCATTACTGTAGTACCCAGCTAACAAACCTGGTACCCTCTATACAGACAGATAGATTACCATTACTGTCGTACCCAGCTATATCATAACCTGTACCCTCTATACAGACCGTAGAATTTTTTACCGTTACTGTACGTAACCCAGCTATACAATAACCTGGTACCCTCTATATACGACAGACCGATTTAATTTACCATTACTGTAACGTAAACCCAGCTATCAATAACCTGGCACCCTCTATAACCACAGATAGATTTACCATTATTTAGTAACCCCCAGCTATACATAACCTGGTAACCCCTATACAGACCGATAGATTTACCATTACTGTAACCCCCAGCTATACAATAGCCTGGTACCCCTATAAGCCAGATAGATTACATACTGTAGTAACCTACCAGCTTACCATAACCTGGTACCCTCTATCAGACAGATTTACATTACAGTACGACCCATCTATACACAATAACCTGGTCCCCTCTATACAGACAGATAGATTTACCATTACTGTATGTACCCGCTTACAATAACCGGGTACCCTCTATACAGACAGATTTACCATTACTGTAACGTACCCAGCTATACAATCACCTGTACCCTCTATAACAGACAGATAGATTTACCATTACTGTAGACCCAGCTATACAATAACCTGTAACCCCTTCTATACAACAGATAGATTTACATTACTGTAGTACCAGCTATACATAACTTGTACCCTCTATACAGACAGATTTACGCATACTGTACTTACCAGCTATACAATAGACCTTGTAAACCCTCTATACAGAACAGATAGATTGACCATTTACTGTACGTACCCATCATAATACAATCACCTGGTACCCTCTATACAGACAGATAGATTTACCATTACTGCATGACGTAACCCAGCTATACCAATAAACCTGTTACCCTCTATACCCGACCATATAGCTTTAACCCTTACTGTACGTACCCAGCTATACAATAACTGGTACCCTCTTCGACAGAATAGAATTTACCATTCCTTGTACGTACCCAGCTTACAATACCTGGTACCCTCTATAAAGACCAGATCGATTTACCATTACTGTACCGTACCGCAGCTATCAATAACCCTGGTACCCTCTATACAGACAGATAGATTTCCATTACTGTACGTACCCAGCTATACAAGAACCTGTAACCCTCATATAAACAGACAGATTTACCATTACTGTACGTACCCAGCTATACAATACCCTGGTACCCTCTATACAGACAGAACTTTACCATTACGTACGTACCCACTTTCAATACCTGGTACCCTCTATACGACAGATAGAGTTACCATTACTCTAGTACCCAGCTTACATAACCTGGTACCTCTATACATACAGATAGATTTACCATTACTGTAGTACCCCCACTATACAATACCCTGGTACCCTCTATACAGACAGATTTCCATTACTGTACGTACCCACTATAACAATAACCTGGTACCCTCTATACAGACAGTAGATTACCATTACTGTAATCGTACCACAGCTATACATAACCTGTTACCCTCTTATCAGCAGATTTACCATTACTGGACGTACCCACTATACAATTAACCTGGTACCCCTAAACAGAACAGATTACAGTAACTGTACGACCCAGCTATACATAACGCTGGTACCCCATACAGACATGCCAGATTTACCATTACTGTACGTACCTCACCTATACATCACCTGGTACCAAACCCTCTATACATACAGATAGTTTAACCATTCACTGTAGTAAACCCAGCTATACAATCGTAACTGGTACCCCTCTATACAGAACAGGAAATATATTTACCATTTACTTTACTGTAGTACCCCAGCTATACAATAACCCTGTACCCTCTATACAGACAGATGTACCATTATGTACGTACCCTCCAGCTATACAATAACTGGTACCCTCTTAAGACAATAGATTTAACCATTACTGTACGACCCCCTATAACAATAACCTGGTACCCTCTATCACGACAGATAGATTTACATTACTGTACGTACCCAGCTATACAATAACCTGTACCCCCTATACAGACCTATAGGATTTACATTACTCTGTACGTACCCAGCTATACAATAACCTGGTACCCCCTATACAGACAGATCGTTTTACCATTACTGTACGTCCCAGCTATACATAACCTGGTACCTCTATACAACAGATTAGATTTACACATTACTGTACGTACCCCAGCTATACCAATAACCTGGTACCCTCTTACAGACAGATTTACCATTACTGTCGTACCCAGCTATACATAACCTGGTAACCCTCTATAACAGACGCTTTACCATTACGGTATCGACCCATCTATACAATACCCTGGTACCCTCATACAGACAGATTTACCATTACCTGTACGTACCCAGCTATACAATAACCTGGTACCCTCTATACAACGATTTACCATTACCTGTACGTACCCAGCTATCAATCCCTGGTACCCCTATACAGACAGATAGATTTTACCATTACTGTCATACCCAGCTATCAATACCTGGTACCGCGCTTACAGACATATAGATTTACCATTACTGTCGTACCCAGCTATACAATAACCTGGTACCGCTCTATACAGACAGATAGAGTTAACCATTACTGTCACGGACCCACGATACAATAACCTGGTACCCTCTATACATACAGATAGATTTACCATTACTGTACGTAACTCCAGCTATACAATAACCGGTAACCCTCCTCTCTACATACAGATAGCTTTAAACCATTACTGTACATACCCCTCTATAACAATAACCTGGTAACCCTCCTATACAGACAGATAGATTTCCATTACTGTACGTACCCATCCTATACAATAACCTGAGTCCCTCTATACAGATAGATTTTAACATTACTGTACTTACCCACTATACAATAACCTGGTACCCTACCCCCCGCATTGTATACACATGAATAATCAATAATTGGAAAGCTTTTTTTAGGGTACAATATCCCTTTAAGAGTTTGCATCTTGAAATGAACATTTCCCTAGTAGCAGCAGCGCTGATGTAATGTAGTTCCTGTCTCCTGTAATAATGTTATAATAAAGATGTGTGACTAGTGATTCAAAAAGAAATAGTTTATACAATAGGAGACTTAATTATCATGTGTGTTTCTTACAGTCCTATGGTCCCGGTATTGCGACAAAAATCATGTACAACACTTGAACCAATCACAGTCCCTAGCATGCATTATGTCATTACTGATGTCATTTTATGCACTGACAGTATAGTACTAAATACTTTGTTTTTTTTTTCTCTGTCCCTACTTCTTCCCACCATCATCCATTTCTAACCTGCCACTAGGGGTGCATTAGATATTGACCACCCAGCAGTCTGTACATTCAGACCATCATTAGAACGCTGCAGCCCGTTAAGTTTTATTTTAGGATCTACCAATCGTCACAGTACACACGGGACTCGCTTATTGCAACTTTTCAATAACTTTATTTACAAACCATAATACAATATTAAATTCCATAGTTTAAGAATTTAATCCTTCAAGGGATACTTGTGGTTTCCGAGCATGTTAGGGTAAATAACCGCCTTTTCCTTTAAAATGAACCCCGGATCACATCTCGTGGGTAAAACTTGAGTTTTATATATAATAGCAATATACTTCCTGAAATACATCCTGCTTTCACCACTTTAGTCCGTGTGAACCAGTCTCAACTGTCTTTTGCGGGTACTTCCTGCTTTCCATCAACTGTTAAAGAATGATAAGCAGTTCATTTAGACGCACGGCATTAGGGGCACCAGCGGTATTCCAAGCTGTCCTGAGCCAGACTCTGGGAATGATTTTTAACCACCCTGGACAGATGATTGGATGTATAAATTGCCTCTTTATCATGGTATGGACTCTTTTTGCTGACAGTCTTTCCCTTGCACACCGGGGATCATCGTTGCATTAAATTGAGATGTACTGTGTTTATTGTTGGAGAGAAGTAAATTTTGGATCATATTTACTATACAGACTATTATAATATATAGTCACTATAATCTATATATCCTAAAATCTAATTCCAGAAGCAATCAAAATCAAATTACCACCACGGTACCGTATCCTCCAACGCCCGTCCTTATTGGCACACAATGTAAAATGAACAATGACTTGTAATGACCAACCGCTATCTCCACCCTCCCTATTGGTCTTCCATATCCTATATACAGACAGCATATGCATTGAAAGTGGCGTATATTCCCTTCGGATTTGCGTAAACCTTTGACATATCACCAATGGAGACACGTCGCTGATCTTGGGGACAATTAACCCAGACATGTCATTGTTTACATTTTAAAAAGAAATGTCTGGGAAACGTAGAACAGTAAGATAAATCCATTATCCCACCAACGGCATTTAGACTGATTCAAGATGTTCTGCAGCCGCCACCACATTCCCTAGAGAAATACAAAAATACCATTATTAATAGTAACTGTGTGTACAACCCTTCCTTTCTCTGTATAAATTTATCATATGGGTGGGAGCTGCCATAGTGTTTCCCTTAGACGTACAGTATAGGGTAAAGCTTTATTGTAATAACAGAACATTCCTTCTCTGTTATTTATTATTTATACATTGGGTTGGAGCTGCCAATTGTTTTTCCCTTAGACAGTACAGTAATGAGAGGGTAATAGATTTATTGTGTGTACTGAACATTCCTTCTCTGTATATTTACATTTATACTATAGGGTGGGAGCTGCCATATTGGTTTCCTTAGACAGTAACATATGAAGGGTATAGCTTATTGTATGTACAGACCCATTTCCTTCTCTGTTATTATACATATGGGTGGGAGCTGCCATATTGGTTTCCCTTAGCATTAGTACAGTATGAGGGTTTCGCTAATTGTAGGTACAGAACATTCCTTCGCTGTATATTTATACTTTATACATATGGGTGGGAGCTGCCATTACTGGTTTTCCCTTACACGTAACAGTATGAGGGTATAGCTTATTGTGGTGTACAAACTTTCCTTCTCTGTATATTTATATTTAATACTAAGGGTGGGAGCTGCCATAAGTGTTTCCCTTAGCAGTACAGTATGAGGTATAGCTTTATTGTATGTACAGAACATTCCTTCTCTGTATATTTAATCCATATGGGTGGGATCTGCCATATTGTTTTCCCTTAACATTAACAGTAATGAGGTAATAGCTTATTGTATGTTACAGAACCTCCTTCTCTGTATATTATACTATGGTGGCAGCTGCCATATTGTTCCTTTAGACATACAGTATGTGGGTATAGCTTATTGTTGTACCGAACTTCCGTCTCTGTAATATTTATACAGATGGATAGAGCTGCCATAAGTGTTTCCTTTCCCTTAGACAGTACAGTATGAAGGGTATAAGATTATTGAATGTACAGAACTTCCTTCTCTGTAAATATTTTATTTATACTAAGGGGGGGGTGTGAGCTCCAAGTGTTTTTTCCCTTAGACAGTACAGGTAATGCAGGTATAGCCTTATGTATGTACAGAACATTCCTTTTCTTATATTTATAATATTTATACATATGGTTGGAGCTCATACGTGTTTCCCTTATACAGTACAGTATTAGGGTAAGCTTATTGTGTGTACCAGAACATTCCGTCCTTCTCTGTATATTTTATTATATGGGTGGGAGCTGCCATATTGTTTTTCCCTTTAGACAAGACAGTATGAGGGTTCGATTATTTATGACAGAACTTTCCTTCTCTGTATATTTTAATACATATGGGTGGGAGCTGCCTATTGTTTCCCTTAGCAGTACAGTAGAGGGTCTAATTAGTGTAGTTCAGAACATTCCTTCTCTGTCAATTAGATACATATTGGTGGGTTCTGCCATATTGGTTTTTTTCCTTAGACTTACATATGAGGGTATAGCTTCTTGTGTGGGGTACAGAACATTCTTCTCTGTATATTTAATATTTATACATATGGGTGGGAGCTTCCATATTGTTTCCCTAGAACGTCAGTATGATGGTATAGAATTATTGTATGGTTCACAGAACCTTCCTTCTCTGTATATTTATACATATGGGTGGTGCTGCATATTGTTTCCCTTAGGACGTAACATATGAGGGTAATAGCTTATTAGTGTGTACGAACATTCCTTCTCTGTATATTTAACTATTTATACATATGTTGGGAGCTGCCATATTGTTTCCCTTAGACAAAGTAACCGTATGAGGTATAGATTTTGTTATGTCGAACATCTCTCTCTGTATATTTACACATATGAATGGGTGGGAGCTGCCCATTTGGTTCCCCTAGAACTGTACAAGTATGAGGGTATCGCTTTATTGTGTGTACAGACATTCTTCTCTGTATTTTATAACATATGGGTGGGAGCTGCATATTGTTTTTCCCTTATACAGTACAATATGGAGGGTATAGCTTCTTGTATGTACAGAACATTCCTTCTCTGTATATTTATACATATGGGTGTGAGCTGCCATATTGTTTCCCTTAGACAATACAGTATGAAGGGTTTCGCTAATTGTATGTATCAAACATTCCTCTCTGTTATTTATATTATACCATATGGGTGGGAGCTGCCATATTGTTTCCCTTACCAGTACAGTATGAGGGTATCGCTTATTTAATGTACAGAACATTCTTCTCTGTATATTTATCATGGGGTGGGAGCTGCCATATTGATTCCTAGACAGTACAGTATGAGTGTATAGCTCTTGTGTGTACAGAACATTCCTTCTCTGTATATTTTATATTTATACATAGGGGTGGGAGCTGCCATTTGTTTCCCTTAGACAGTACAGTATGAGGGTATAGCTTATTGTGTGTACAGAACTTTCCTTCTCTGTCTATTTTATATTTATACATAAGGGTGGGAGCTGCCATCGTGGTTTTCCCTTAGACGTAACAGTATGAAGGTATAGCTTATTGTATGTACAGACATTCCTTTCTCTGTATATTATACATATGTGTGGAGCGGCCATATTGTTTCCCTGTAGACCGTACAGTATGAGGTATCATCCTTATTTTATGTACAGAAACATTCCTTCTCTGTATATTTATACATATGGGTTATGGGTGGGAGCTGCCATATTGTTTCCCTTAGACAGTACACTATGTGGGTATAGCTTATTGTTGTACCGAACTTTCCTTCTCTGTATATTTATATGTATCCATATGGTGAGAGCTGCCATAGTGGTTTCCCTTAGACAGTACAGTAATGAAGGGTATAGATTTATTGTCTGTACCGAACGTTCCTTCCTCTGTATATTTATATTTATCCATAAGGGTGGGAGCTGCCATAGTGTTTCCCTTAGACAGTAACAGTACGAGGGTATAGCTTATTGGTATGTACAAACATTCCTCTGTATTTTATATTTATACATATGGGTTGGGAGCTGCCATATTGTTTCCCTTAGACAGTACAGTATTAGGGTATAGCTTTATTGTGTGTACAGAACATTCCTTCTCTGTATATTTAATCTATGGGTGGGAGCTGCCATATTGTTCCCTTAGACAGTCAGTATGTAGGGTATAGCTATTGTATGTACAGAACCTTCCCTTCTCTGTAATATTTTATTTTATTACATATGGGTGGGCTGCCATATTGTTTCCTCCCTTTAGACAGTACAGTAAGAAGTATAGATTATTGTAATGTTCAGAACATTCCCCTTCTCTGTTTATTTAACATATTGGTGGGTGTCTCCATATTGTTTCCCTTAGACAGTACATTATGAGGGACTCATCTCTTTATTGTGTGTACAGAACAATCCTGGGTGTGCGTTATATTTATAGTTATACATCTGGTGGAGCCTGCCATAAGGTTTTTCCCTTAGACATACAGTATGAGGTATAGATTATTGTATGTCAGAACTTCCTTCTCTGTATATTTAATACATAGGGGTGGAGCTGCCATAATTGTTCCCCCTAAACTGTAACGTATGAGGGTATCTATTGGGTGTACAGAACATTCCTTCTCTGTATATTTTATAATAATTGGTGGGAGCTGCCATATTGTTTCCCTAGACAGTACAGTATGAGGTTAATAGCTTATTGTATGTACCGAACATTCCTTCTCGTATCTTTTATTTATACACTATGTGTGGGAGCTGGCCATATTGTTTTCCCTTAGACAGCAAGTATGAGGGTATAGCTTCTTGGTATGTACAGAACATTTCTTTTCTCTCTTTATATTATCCTATGGGTGGAGCCTGCCAATTATTGTTTCCCTAGCCAGTACAGATGAGGGTAATAGCTTATTGTGTGTAACAGAACATTCCTTCTCTGTATATTTTAATATTTATACACTCTGGGTGGCGAGCTGCCATATTGTTTCCCTTAGACTTACAGTATGAGGGAATAGTCTTATTTTCGTACAGAACAGTCTTTTCTGTATATTTATATTTTACATTTGGTGGGAGCTGCCATATTGTTTTCCCTTAGACAGTACAGTATGAGGTGTATAATTATTGTAATTTACAGACATTCCTTGCTCTGTATATTATACCATATGGTGTGCCTGCCATACATTTTTTCCCTTATACAGTACAGTATGAGGTATAGCTTTATTGTGTGTCCAGAACGTTCTTCCTGTATATTTATATTTATAATAAGGGTTGGGAGCCTGCCATGGTTTCCCTTAACAGTACCGTATGAGGGGTATAGCTTATTGTATGTCAGAACATTCCTTCTCTGTAATATTTATATTTTCCATATGGGTGGGAGCTCCCATATTTTGTTTTCCCTTAGACGTACAGTATGAGTGTATAGAGATTATGTATGTACAGAACATTCCTTCTGGTGTATATTTATACATATGGGTGGGTGCTGCATATTGTTTCCCTTAGCAGTACCGTATGAGGGTATAGCTTATTGTTTGGTGCAGAACCTTCCTTCTCGTATCTTTATATTTATACCTATGGGTGGGAGCTGCCATATGGTTTCCCTTAGACAGTACAGTATGAGGGTATAATTTTGTATTACAGACATTCCTTCCTCTGTATATTTACACATATGGTGGGAGCTGCCAGATTGTTCCCCCTAGCCTTACAGTATGAGGGGTATAGCTTATTGTGTGTACAGAACCTTCCTTCTCTGTTATTTAACATATGGGTGGGAAGCTGCCTATTGTTCCCTTGACAGTACAGTATGAGGGTATAGCTTATTGTAATGTACAGAACATTCCTTTCTGTATATTTATACATGAGGGGTGGGAATTTTAATTCATAAACACTTTACAAAATTCATTCAAATATTATCAACACAATTTGCAATACAGAATACAATTCATTTAATACTAAAGACGTTAAGGGGTGCAAGAAGCTCATTTTTGTTTTTTTCTGACTTCCCTCCTTTTTTGTTTTGAGGAGGGGAACCCGTCTCCCCTCTCCCACACCGTATCTTTAATGGACCCCTTTACTTCTGCTTGAGGGCGACGATCAAGGTTCCTTCAACTCACCTCATCTAGGGATTCCCAGTCCTCCTCTAGGTTTTTTCTCTTTCTCTCTCTTTTTTCCTTCCTTCTCTTTTCTATTTCCCTCTCTCTTTTCCTATGTTTCCTTTCCCCTTTACAAACTCTATATCCATATTAACTCTGTCACTGCTGTCTGATCCCAACTCACTCCCTCTGCCACCCTCGCCACCATCTTTATCTTGTTCCCTCCTTCCTTCCTCGCCTCCATCTCTCCAATTCCTTCTGCCCTCCTCTGAGGAATCTGATCTTCCCAGCTTTTCCCACCTTGGATCTCCGTACCTATTGGCGGTGGACACAACACTGTCGGTTTCCTTCTGCTTTTTTTACAAACAGCGTTGGGTTCTCCTTTTAAACACTTCCCACTCCCCCTCATTGTCTCCCCCAGTATTGACCACGATGTCTGAACCTCATCTGCTCCTCTCCGCCACCATCGCCCACCTGGGTCTCTGGCTGGAAGACGTGGGGTTGGGGTCGTTCCTTTCCCCCAGGGTTGGGCGATTTGATGAATATTATTCCAGGCCTCGGGCACCTATGTGGGAGTTGCCAAGCTGTAGGACAGATGGCATCCTGATCTGTCACTCCTTACTGGTTGCCCAATCCCCCACTTTATACAACGCTGGAGACGGTGCACATACTCACTAGGTGACGGTTAGAGCCACATTTTAAAACACAGGCGTGGTTGCCCAGGGTAAAACCACCCAGAGCTCCCCTTTCCTTCCAATAAGAAGACATAGGTAGGTGCCTGGTAACATTATGGGTGACTGACCGTTCTCCCTGGACTCTCCATCCCCCTCCATCCCCTCCCCCGCCCAGACCCCATCCTCATCATACACTTTGGTGATGGGGACAGCGACGCGAGCACTGCCTCCTTAGCCCGAACCATGATATCCCTACCGTGGGATGGTTCATTTTTAAGCGATTGTTACATCTTTAGTTTTCTTCTGGCTTTGTGATTGAAATCACCTGGACACCTCCCACATTGAGTCTTTTCACTTCCCAATATTTACACCAAAACGCCTCCAATCCCTGGGACAGTTTAAACTCACACAAACTCCGTCTCTGATTGGCTGTCAGAGAAATTACGTCATTTACCGTGAACCCCATTGACTCCATTATAAACGCCTGTCAATAAGCTTCTGTTGGGGTCTTTTTCTTTACCCCAACCACCGATCTTCACCACATTTCCTTCTCTTAAACACCTCACTCCCACAATGGTCTCGCCCTCCCTCAAACAACCTCCTGGCTCCCCACACATTGGGATCCTCTCTTTGGGGTCCCCCCTGCACCCCTAAACCTTTCTCACCACCACCCTCATCTCACACACATTAGATTCGTTATTAGGGTCCGTGGGTTAATTCCTCTCCTCTCCGTTGGTCTTTCCTTCCTGGGATGTTCCCCCTGTCTCGTTTCCTTAGTCTCTTTTCCATGTTTTACCAGACTCCATTTCTTTCTTCAGAAAGTTCTTTATTTCTACAAGTCTCTTCCCCAGCGGTCCAATAACCTCCACCGCCCTTTATTTCCAGCTCCACCCGTCCTCCCACCTCCCTACCAACTCCCTGGTTGGTAATGATTTTTCTATGCTGTTATTTCTCTTATCCGCGCTCTTCCCATTCATGTGCGGCTCTGTCTCTCCTTCCTCCTGCTCGCACGGCCATACCCTTAGGCTTTTGGATTTCCTCCTGTTTCATCCCTGCTGACACATTGTTTCGTTTCCTCTCTCTTCCCCCTCCTCCTTCCATTCAGTCCAGTGCACTCAGGCCTCCTCCCCCTCCATGGCAGTTCCTCTCCTACCTGCCCAGCAGGCCGGTCCACCTGTTCAGCTCCTCCAAGCCTTTCAGGGCCATTTCCTTTGCTTGGTATTCCAGGGCAGGCCGTCAGTTCACTCACACTTCCACCTCCTTGCATCGTTACTCTACAACCCCCACCGGATCTCCATGTTATCAGCGTCTGTGTTTCCTAACCCCGCATTGGGAGTCAGCACTCCCTGGAACTAATCTGCCTCTTCCTTCTGGCGTCCATGTTCCCAGCTGGGGAGTCAGCACAGCCCTGGAATCTGCCTCTTTCATTAATGGCGTCCATGTTCCCCCAGCTTGGGAAGTCAGCACAACCCCGGAAATCTGCTCTTTCATTATGCCCATGTTCCCCGCTGGGGACCAGCACAGCCCTGAATCTGCCTCTTTCAATATGGGCGTCCCATGTTCCCCAGCTGGGGAGTCGCACAGCCCTGGAAACTTGCCTCTTTCATTATGGCGTCCATGTTCCCCGCTGGGCAGTCATCACAGCCTGGAATCTGCCTCTTTCATTATGGCGTCCATGTTCCCCAGTCTGGGGAGTCCAGCAACAGGCCCTGGAATCCTGTCCTCTTTCATTATGGCGTCCATGTTCCCTTTCCCCCACTGGGGGTCTCACAGCCCTGAATCTGCCCTTTCAGTTTGTCGTCCATGTTTCCCCCCCAGCCTGGGAGTCAGCACGCCCCGGAATCTGCCCTCTTTTCACATTATGGCGTCCATGTTCCCCAGCTGGGTGAGTCATCACAACAGCCCGGAATTTCGCTCTTTCATTATGGCGTCCATTTCCCCCATCTGGGGAGTCAGCACAGCCCTGGAATCTGCCTTCATTCATTATGACTCCTGTTCCCCCAGCTGGGGAGTCAGCACAGCCCTGGAATTGCTCTTTCATTATGGCGTCCCTGTCCCCATCTGGGGAGTCCCCACGCCCTGGAATCTGCCTCTTCATTATGGCGTCCATGTTCCCCAGCGGGGAGTCAGCACAGCCCTGGAATCTGCCTCTTTCATTATGGCGTCCATGTTCCCAGCGGGGAGTCCAGCACGCCCTGGAATCTGCCTCTTTCATTATGGCGTCCCATGTTTCCCCCAGCTGGGGGCCTTTCTGTGTTTTACTTTCCACCTTTCCTTAAATTCTTTCAAAACTTCCTTTTCCTCTTCCTTCTCTTTACTTAGACACATACGTGTTTTTGTCCTCCACCGGTGTCTCCTTTCTCTCCGACCTCCTTAGGGAACTCAATGCTTCTTCCCCCTCATGGCTTCCATGTTAGACTGGGCTTTCTTTAACCTTTCCCATTAACAGCCTCAGGGGGGAGAGGATACAGGAAATATCCTGCTATACTGGATCATCGGTAAGCAGAATTATGGCACCTTCCCTGGACCCAACAAGGGCCCAGGACTGAAGAAAAACACAAACTTCCAGGAGCTCACTCTCCTTGCTGCTGCTCACATATGGGTGGGAGCTGCCATATTGTTTCCCTTAGACCGTACAGTATGAGGGTATAGCTTATTGTATGTACAGAACATTCCTTCTCTGTATATTTATACATATGGGTGGGAGCTGCCATACTGTTTCCCTTAGACAGTACAGTATGAGGGTATAGCTTATTGTGTGTACAGAACATTCCTTCTCTGTATATTTATATTCATACATATGGGTGGGAGCTGCCATATTGTTTCCCTTAGACAGTACAGTATGAGGGTATAGCTTATTGTATGTACAGAACATTTCTTCTCTGTATATTAATACATATGGGTGGGAGCTGCCATATTGTTTCCCTTAGACAGTACAGTATGAGGGTATAGCTTATTGTGTACAGAACATTCCTTCTCTGTATATTTATACATATGGGTGGGAATTTTTTTTATTCATAAAACACTTTACAAAATTACATTCAAAATATTATCAACACAATTTGCAATATAAAATACAATTCAATTTAAAGAGATATTCCATTAATTGATATGATCCCATAGTTCCCCTTTCCTCCTTTTCATATCTATCATTTTAATAAACCTTTAATAAACATTCCTTCTCTGTATATTTATATTTATACATATGGGTGGGAGCTGCCATATTGTTTCCCTTAGACAGTACAGTATGAGGGTATAGATTATTGTATGTACAGAACATTCCTTCTCTGTATGTTGGAGATGCCATATTGCTTACAACTACAGTATAGGTATTCATTTAACAATATAGAAATGTACTGTGTATAAATAAACTTTACCCGATATATCACTTACATTTTAAATAAAACATTGTGATTTGATTATTTGTTATGATGGGAACATACCGTAAGATTATTACATTTCCTTGTAATATTGAGCCACAAGAGGGTGTCAGGGGCAGCTCGGCGCACATGGTAAAATGTATAAAAGTTTGTTACATTACTAACCCCGTACTACATCCCAGCACAGAACACATTACTAACCCTGTACTACATCCCAGCACTGAACACATTACTAACCCCGTACTACATCCCAGCACAGAACACATTACTAACCCCGTACTACATCCCAGCACAGAACACATTACTAACCCCGTACTACATCCCAGCACAGAACACTTTACTAACCCCGTACTACATCCCAGCACAGAACACATTACTAACCCCGTACTACATTGACTACTGTGGGGTTTACACTCATTAACAAGACACTGCACTATATTGCATATTCTCCTTTAACTGTTTCTTGCTAATCCCTGTATCCATAACAAAGGAATTCAATAGTTTTGTTAATTGACAATGTGTAAAATAACAATATCGTTATTTCATGGTAACAAAGTTTTATACATTTTACAAGCTGTGTGTATTAAACAGTTTTTTAAATTATGAAAGGAAAAGGTGTCACATACACAAAAAGTTGTGTAGTAGGCATAATTGATGGAAAGCAGTCAACGCCAATAAAGCGGGTGCACAACCCAGGTGGGGGGGTCAGTTCCTTCCAGGGTTGGCAGGATTTGATGATATTATGACAGGCCGCCTCGGGGAACCTATTGGTTGGAAAACTGGGGCCAAGTTAGGCACAGATTGCACCCTGGACTGGTCACATCCTATGGGTTGTGACCCAATCCCCCAACCTTATACAAAGGCTTGACGGTGCAATACTCACTCGGTGACGGTTAGAGCCAAATTTAAAAACACAGGCGTGGGTTTGCCCAGGGTACAACCACACTCCCTTCCCTCAATAAAGAAAAGACATAGGTAGTGCCTGGGCTATATTATGTGTGACTGACAGTATCACTGGACCTCCATCCCCCCGCCCAGAACCCATCCTTCATTCATACACTTCGGTGAGGAGGACAGGATTGTCCGAGCACTGCCTCCTTAGCCAGAACCCTGAGATCCTCGGTGGGTGGATCAGTTTAAAGGCGATTGTACATCTAGTTTCTGGCTTGTGATTGAAATCACCTGGGGAAACCTTCCCACATTGAGGAATCTTTCATTCCCAATATTACACCAAAAACGCCTCAAAATCCCTGGACAGTTGTTAAAACTCACATCAAAACTCGTCTTGATTGGACGTATCAGAGCAAAATACGTCATTTACCGTGAACACCCCATTGAATCCATTAATAAAACGCCTGGCCAAAAGATCTCGTTGGGTCTTGCTTTATCCCCAACACACGGATCTGCAAACCATTGCCTTCTCTGAAACACCTCACTCCCAGCCAATGTGGTCCGCCCTCCCTTCCAAAAAACTCGGGCTCCCCACCACATTGGGGGTCTTCTTGGGGGTCCCCCCCTGCACCCCTAAAACCTTTCTACCAACACATCATCCCGCACACAATTAGATAGTATTAGGGAGTCGTGCGGTTAAGTCCTCATCTCCGTGGGTCTTCCTTCTGGGATGTTCCTGTGCGGTTTCTAGGTCTCTTTCAGTTTACCAGACTCATTCTTCTGCAGAAAGTTCTTTATTTCTACCAGTCTCCTTCCAGGTCCAATAACCTCCACCGCCACTTTAATTTCCCGCTCCAACTCAGCCAACTCCAATGGTTTAGGAAGAAGTTTCCGATGATGTTATTTCTCTGATCCGCGCTCTTCCATTCAATGTTCGGCTCGGTCTCTTCCTTCCTCCTCGCTCAGCCACGCCATAGCCTTTAAGGCTTTTTGGATTTCCTCTGTTCTCCCTGCTGATCACATTGTTTCTTTCCTCTCTCTCCCCCTCACTCCTTCCATTTCTTCCCCCCCAGCCCAGTGCACTCAGGCCTCCTCCCCCATGGAGTTCTCTCCTACCGCCCCAGCAGGGCCTCGTTCAACTGTTCAGCTCCTCCAGAGCCTGTGCAGCCATTTCGTTGCTGGTGGATAAGTCCCGCCGTCAGTCACCACACTTTCAACTCCTGGCATCGTTACTACAACCCAGTCGGGTCTCCATGGTTATCGCGGTCTGTGTTTCCTACCCCAGCAGGGAGTCAGCACAGACTGGAATCTGCCTCTTCCATGTATGGCGCCATGTACCCAGCTGGGGAGTCAGCACAGCCCTGGAATCTGACTCTCATTATGGCGTCCATGTTCCCCAGCTGGGGGATCAGCACAACCCGGAATCTGCCTCGTCATATGGCCGTCCATGTTCCCCAGCTGGGGAGCCAGCACAGACCGGGAATCTGCCTCTTCATTATGGAGTCACATGTTCCCCAGTGGAGGAGTCAGCCACAGCCTGGAAATTGCCTTTTCTATGGCGCCTGTCCCCAGCTGGGGAGTCCGCACAGCCTGGAAGTCTGCTCTTCATTATGGCGTCATGTCCCAGTGGGGGAGTCAGCAAGCCCTGAATAGCCTCTTCATTATGGCGTCCATGTTTCCCCAGCTGGGGGAGTCAGCCACATGCCCTGGCATCTGCCTCTTTCATCTATGGCGTCCAGTTCCCCAGTGGGGGGAGTCAGCACAGCCCCGGATCTGCTCTATTTCATTTTTGTTTATGGAGGTCCATGTTCCCCAGCTGGGGAGTCACAAACCGTGGATCTGCCTCTTTCAGTATGTGCGTCAGTTCCCCAGCTGGGAGGTCAGGCACCAGCCCGGAATCTGCCTTTCATTATGAAGGCCATGTTAACCAGATGGGGAGTCAAGCACAGCCCTGGAATCTTGCCTCTTTCATTATGGTCATGTTCCCCCAGCGGGGAGTCAGGCACGCCCTGGAAATTCTGCTCTTTCATTATGGCGTCCATGTTCACCAGCTGGGAGTCGCACAGCCCTGGAATCTGCCTCTTTCATTATGGCGTCCATTGTTTCACCAGTGGGGAGTCAGCACAGCCTGAATGCTTGCCTCTTTCAATGGCGTCAAGTCCCCATGCTGGGGCATTTTCTGTTGTGTTTACTTCCACTTCTTAAATTCTTCAAAAATGTTGCCTGTTTCTCATTTCTGATTTAGCCTTAGACACAGAAGTGTTGTCCTCACCGTGTGCTCTACGATCCTCCTTAGGGAACTCATGGCTTTTCCCCCTCATGGCTTCCATGGTTAGCAATGGAGCTTCTTTTACCCATAAAACAGGACCTCAGGGGGGAGAGGATACAAGGAAAATTGCCTATACGGATAATTAGGTAAGCAGAGATTATGGGCACCGCTTGCACTGACCCAAACAAGGGCCCAGGACTGAAAGAAAAACACAAAATTTCCAGGAGCTCACTTCCTTGATGATGCTCACATATGGGTGGGAGCTGCATATTGTTTCCCTTAGGCCCGTACCGTCTGAGGGTATAGTTCTTGGATGTACAGAACATCCTTCGATGTATATTATACATAGGGGTGGGAGCTGCATATGTTCCCTTAGACAGTCAGTATGAGGGTAAGCGATTGTGTGACAGAACATTCCGTCTAGTATATTCTATTCCGACTAGGGGTGGGAGCTGTCCATATTGTTTCCCTAGACGTACAGGGTATGAGGTATAGCTATTGTAGGTACAGCACATTCTTCTCTGCTATTAATACTTAGGGTGGGAGCTGCCTATTGTTTCCTTTAGACAAGTACGTATGGGGGTATAGATATTGGTACAGTAAACATTCTTTCCTGTTACGATTTAACAGCTCGGGTGGGAATTTTTTATCAAAAACACTTTACAAAATTACAGTCAAAATAATTATCAACCACAATTTGCAAATAAAATACATCAATTAAAGAGATATTCCATTGAATGATCTGATCCATAGTTCTCCCTTCCTCCTTTTCAATTATCCTTTAAAAAACCTTAATAAAACATTCCTTCTCTGTATAGTTATAGTTATAACATATGGGGGGGCGCCATATTTGTTTCCCTTAGACCGTACAGTATGGGGTATAGATTATTGAGGTCCAGAAACATTCCTTCTCTGTATGTTGGAGATGCCATATTGCTTCAAACTAAAAGTATAGGTTATTCCATGTAACAAGATAGAAATGGTACTGTGATAAATACCTTTACTCCGATATACACTTACATTTTAAAAAGCGAAAAAACAGGTGTGATTTGCATTATTGTGAGATGGGAACATACCGTAAGATATTACATTTCCTTGTAATATGAGCCACAGAGGGGTGTCAGGGAGGCCAGCTCGGCGACATGGTTAAAAGTATAAACGTTTGTTCATACTAACCCCACTACATCCTCGCACAGAAACCATTACTAAACCCCTGTAATACTACATCCAGCACGGACACATACATACCCCGTCTACAATCCCAGCAAGAAACACATTACTAACCCCGTACTTACACCCAGCGACAGAAACACATTCTAACGACCTGACAAAGCCGCAGCCTAACATACTCCCACCGCTCATCAACACCACATTATAGACAAGCCCTTGTACACAAAAAAATCCCCACGACTGATAACCTACACATCCTCACATACAACCCCGTACTACATCCCGCACAGAACAATTACTAGCCCCCGTACTACATCCCAGCACATGAACACATTACTAACCCCGGTACGAATCCAAGCACTGAAAACACATTAAACTAACCCCACACTTACTAACATCCGTCGACACCCCACAGTAAACACATTACTAAACCCCGTACTACATCCCAGCACCAGCATACACACTACTCACTAAATAAACCCCGTACTACATCCCAGCACATGATACACATTACTAACAGCCCTACTACAACATCCCAAGCAACTGAAAACCATTACTAACCCCGTTACTACATCCCAGCATAGAGCACTGACACTTACTGAACCCGTACTACCATCCGACTCACAAAACACTATTACTAACCCCGTACAATCACCGACGCACGTGCACACATTTACATACACCCCGTACTAAACATCAGCCAGGAAAACACATTACTAACCCCTACTACACTACCCAGCCTGAACACATTACATACCCTTACCACAGAAATCCAGCATAAACCATTACTAACCCCTAACTACATCCCAGCACAGAACACATTAACCTAACCCTGTACTACATCCAGCACTAACAACATACAACCCCGTACTACATCCCATGCACACGAACACATTACCTAGACTTCGACTAATCCAGCACTGAAACACTTACTAACCCGTACTACATACACTGAACAATATGACTAAAACCCGTACGTTACATCCCAGACAGCGAATCACATTACTAACCTGTACTACATCCCCACCTGCCTTGATACACTTACTAACCCCGAATACTCCCACACATGACACTTATCTACCGTCTACACCCAGCAACGAACTATTACTAACCCTATCACCACGAACCTACTACCGTACACACAAACATTACACGTACTACCCACGACTCTAACCTCCATCCACCCCGAACCCTCACCGTAACATCCATGCACGAACCCTGACTAAACCCACGACTGACATCACTTGACACCCTACTAAATCACCGAGCATCGACCCATATACCCATCCCAGCACAGAACACATACTAACCCCGTACTACATCCAGCGACAGCAAGAATCACATTACTGAACCCACCGTACTACAATCACCCGCACAGAACCATACTACACCCCGTACTACATGCCGCCACAGAACACTTTACTAACCCCGTACTCTACATCCCCAGCACGCAACACACTTACTAACCCCGTACTACACCCAAGCACAGAACACATTACTAACCCGCCACCCGTACTAACATCCCAGCACAGAACACATTTACGTAACCCCGTATACATCCACCGCACAGAAACATTACTAACCCGTACTGACCAATCCAGCACAGAACACATGTACGACCGACTACTCAACCAGCACAGTAACACATTACTCCAACCCTCGATACATCCAGCACGACTCTTACTAACCCGTAATACATCACAGAACCACATACTAACCCCGTCTTACATCACAGAACACACGTACTACCACCCGACCGACATCCAGCACAGGAACACATACTAACCCAGTACTAATCTCAGCACAGAAAACACATAACTAACCCGGACTACGCCAGCATGAACATGGTACTAAACCCCGGTACTACATCCACAGGACACTCCATACTACCAGTACTCATCCCAGCACAGAACACAGTAAACCACGTACTACATTCAGCACAAGAACACATTACTAACCCGTATACATCCCAGCAGGAACACATATTACTAACCCGCGCTATTTAATCAAGCACAGACCACGCTTAGAACCCACTACTACATATCAGCACAGAACACATTACTAACCCCTCTAATTACCAGCACGAAACACATTTCCTAAACCCCGTATACATCCCAAGAACAGAACACATACTAACCCCGTACGACATCCCCAGCAGCAGAAACACATTACTACCCCGTACTTACACCAGCACTGAAAACACAATATAACCCCCGACTCCATCCCATCACTGAAACATTACTAAACCTGTACTACATCCCAAGCACAGAACACCTACTAACCCGTACTACATCCAAGCACTGAAACACTTAGTAACCCCCGTACTACCATCCAGCACAGAACTATTACTAACCCCGTTACTACATCCACCCGAAACCATCCTACCCCCGTACACATACAGCACAGAACACATGACTAACCCGTACTACATCCCGCACAGAACAATTCTCACCCCGGACTACATCCCAGCACAGAACACATTACTAACCGCGTACTACATCCCGCACTTGAGAACATTACAACCCACGTTCACATCCCAGCACTGAACACATACTAACCCAGGTACTTACATCCCAGCACTGAACACATTACTAACCCCGTAATACATCCCAGCACGTGACACTTACTTAACCCCGTTACTACATTCCCAGCACAGAACACTTTCCTAACCCTCGTACTACATTCCCAGCACGAAACACCTACTAACCCCCGTACTACATCCCAGCACTTGAACACATTACTAACCCGTACTAATCTCCAGCACTGAACACATTACTACCCCGTACTACATCCCCGCATGGAAACAACATTCTAACCCGTTACTACATCCCAGCACAGAAACACATTACTAACCCCTGTAATACATACAGCACAGAACACATTACTAACACGTACTACATCCCAGGCACCAGAACACATATAATCCGTACTAAACCAGGCACTGAACACGTACTAACCCGTATACAGGACCAGTGACACATTTACTAACCCCGACTACATCCCAGCCCCTGAACACAGTATAACCCGTACTACAGTGCCCAGCAACTAACACTTTACTAAACCCGTACTACATTCCTCAGCACGTAACACTGTTACTAAATACCCGACAAGCCCAGCAGTGAACACTTTGTAACTAAACCCTCGGACTAAATAAGAACAACATTACTAAACCCCCGTACTTACATCACAGAAACACATTACAACCCCGTACTTACATCCAGCACAGAAACACAAGTTACTAACCCCGGGTACTACATCTCAGCACAAACACATTCCAACCCGTACTACATCCCAGCACTGAACATACTAACCCGGACTACAGCACCAGAACATTACAACCACGTATACATCCCCAGCACAGAACACATTACTAACCCGTACTACATCTCAGCACAGAACACTTATGAACCACGGACTACAGCCCAGTCACTGAAGCACCATTACTAACACTCCCGACTACATGGCCCAGCATCAGGAACACATTACAACCCAGGACTAATCTCAGCACATGAACACATTACAAACCAGTATGAATACCAGCCCACTGAACACTTAGCTAAACCGCTGGACTCCATCCCTAGCACAGAACACATTTATATACCCCGTATACATCCCAGCACAGGAACAATTACTAACCCTGTACTACATCCAGCACTAGAACCACATTTACTAACCCATACTGAATCCTCAAGCACAGAAAACCATTACAACCTCCGTATCTACATGCCCAGCACAGAAACATTACTTAACCCTAGTTATACATTGGACTAGTGGGGTTTCATCTCATTAACAAGACACTGCACTTATTGCCGATTCTCCTTTTAACTGTGTCTTGCTAATCATGTAGCCATAAAAAAGGAATTCAACGTTTGTTTAAATTGACACCTGTGTAAGAAACAATATCGTTATGTTAATGGTAACAAAAGTTTATACATGTTACAAGCGTGTGTATTTATTTAAACAGTTTTTTTAAATTATGAAAGGAAAAGGCGTCACAACACAAAAAAAGTTGGGTGTAGTAGGCATCATGCTGGTAAATTGCAGTCACGCCAATAAAGAGGGTGTGTGCACAAACACAGGGCCAATAGGATAAATAGATAATAAAAAAGAGGACAGAAAAACAAGAGCAGAAACAGCCAGAAAAAGGACAGCGGAAGGTCCAAGCTCGGTATTATCAAGGCCAAACAAGAAATGCAATATCAATACATCCCAATGTATACAACGAACGGAGGGCTAATAAGCACAGCATCAATATAAAACCGTCTGGAGGTGGAACCACACTGTGTATTAACATATATATCCCAAAACAGTTCTGATATATAGTTACCCCCGGTCTCCATTAAATGCACACACAGTGAAAACACCATATAAATAAAACCATATAGGACACAGTTTCATAGGTGAACAAGAAAAATGAGGATCGGCTAGAATAAACCCTGCAGGGATAATAGGGAACAGTTACTATGAAGTCGATTGGCAGCCATAAATAGGAATATGGAAACATATCCAGGCCTGATAGGTAACCCAACACAGAGGACCAAAAAAGCATAAAATAGGCTAAGGTGAAGACATCCATAGGTAACGGCCAGATGTGCTTAAGCGAATTGGTCCATCCCAGGGTAGGATCAAAGTCCACAAAGTCCAAGTTAGGATCCACGAAGGATGACAGCCGCCCGGAATGTAGTTGGTGGAATAAGCAGAAGAAGCTGTTTACTTTCTTCTGCGCGGGGTAAACGTCTGTCGGCTCCGCGGGGCTGATGTGCGACTCAAAGAACGACCGGAGACGTTTAGGACTGACAGTCCTTCTCGGGTCTACATGATTCCTACAGTCCAATAGAAAAGTTGAATACCAGATTCCGGGGTTCCACATGATTCATACAGTCAATAGAAAAGCTTTAAATACCCTCTTCTGGCACATGATTCATATAGTCCAATGAGAAAAGCTTGAAGTACCCTTATTCGGGTAACATGTTCATATAGGCCATAGAAAAGCTCTGTGAACCCTTATTCCGGGTCCCATGATTCAATAGTCCAATAGAAAAGCTCTTGAACTACCCTATCCGTGTCCCAGTTCAATAGTCACTAGAAAAGCGTGATACCCTTTATTCAGGGTATCCTTGATTCATATACCAATAGAAAAGCTTGAATTACCCTTATTCCGGGTCACATGTTATATAGTCCAATATAGGAGAGCTTTAAATACCCTTCTCTGGTCCACCATGATTCATATGTCCAATAGAAACGATTGAATAACCCTTCTTACGGAGGTCACATGATTCATACAGTCCAATAGAAAAGCTTGAATACCCTTATTCCGGGTCACATGATTCATATAGTCCAATAGGAGAGCTTAAATACCCTTCTTCCTGGTCACATGATTCTGGGGGGGTCAGTTCCTTCCAGGGTTGGCAGGATTTGATGATATTATGACAGGCCGCCTCGGGGAACCTATTGGTTGGAAAACTGGGGCCAAGTTAGGCACAGATTGCACCCTGGACTGGTCACATCCTATGGGTTGTGACCCAATCCCCCAACCTTATACAAAGGCTTGACGGTGCAATACTCACTCGGTGACGGTTAGAGCCAAATTTAAAAACACAGGCGTGGGTTTGCCCAGGGTACAACCACACTCCCTTCCCTCAATAAAGAAAAGACATAGGTAGTGCCTGGGCTATATTATGTGTGACTGACAGTATCACTGGACCTCCATCCCCCCGCCCAGAACCCATCCTTCATTCATACACTTCGGTGAGGAGGACAGGATTGTCCGAGCACTGCCTCCTTAGCCAGAACCCTGAGATCCTCGGTGGGTGGATCAGTTTAAAGGCGATTGTACATCTAGTTTCTGGCTTGTGATTGAAATCACCTGGGGAAACCTTCCCACATTGAGGAATCTTTCATTCCCAATATTACACCAAAAACGCCTCAAAATCCCTGGACAGTTGTTAAAACTCACATCAAAACTCGTCTTGATTGGACGTATCAGAGCAAAATACGTCATTTACCGTGAACACCCCATTGAATCCATTAATAAAACGCCTGGCCAAAAGATCTCGTTGGGTCTTGCTTTATCCCCAACACACGGATCTGCAAACCATTGCCTTCTCTGAAACACCTCACTCCCAGCCAATGTGGTCCGCCCTCCCTTCCAAAAAACTCGGGCTCCCCACCACATTGGGGGTCTTCTTGGGGGTCCCCCCCTGCACCCCTAAAACCTTTCTACCAACACATCATCCCGCACACAATTAGATAGTATTAGGGAGTCGTGCGGTTAAGTCCTCATCTCCGTGGGTCTTCCTTCTGGGATGTTCCTGTGCGGTTTCTAGGTCTCTTTCAGTTTACCAGACTCATTCTTCTGCAGAAAGTTCTTTATTTCTACCAGTCTCCTTCCAGGTCCAATAACCTCCACCGCCACTTTAATTTCCCGCTCCAACTCAGCCAACTCCAATGGTTTAGGAAGAAGTTTCCGATGATGTTATTTCTCTGATCCGCGCTCTTCCATTCAATGTTCGGCTCGGTCTCTTCCTTCCTCCTCGCTCAGCCACGCCATAGCCTTTAAGGCTTTTTGGATTTCCTCTGTTCTCCCTGCTGATCACATTGTTTCTTTCCTCTCTCTCCCCCTCACTCCTTCCATTTCTTCCCCCCCAGCCCAGTGCACTCAGGCCTCCTCCCCCATGGAGTTCTCTCCTACCGCCCCAGCAGGGCCTCGTTCAACTGTTCAGCTCCTCCAGAGCCTGTGCAGCCATTTCGTTGCTGGTGGATAAGTCCCGCCGTCAGTCACCACACTTTCAACTCCTGGCATCGTTACTACAACCCAGTCGGGTCTCCATGGTTATCGCGGTCTGTGTTTCCTACCCCAGCAGGGAGTCAGCACAGACTGGAATCTGCCTCTTCCATGTATGGCGCCATGTACCCAGCTGGGGAGTCAGCACAGCCCTGGAATCTGACTCTCATTATGGCGTCCATGTTCCCCAGCTGGGGGATCAGCACAACCCGGAATCTGCCTCGTCATATGGCCGTCCATGTTCCCCAGCTGGGGAGCCAGCACAGACCGGGAATCTGCCTCTTCATTATGGAGTCACATGTTCCCCAGTGGAGGAGTCAGCCACAGCCTGGAAATTGCCTTTTCTATGGCGCCTGTCCCCAGCTGGGGAGTCCGCACAGCCTGGAAGTCTGCTCTTCATTATGGCGTCATGTCCCAGTGGGGGAGTCAGCAAGCCCTGAATAGCCTCTTCATTATGGCGTCCATGTTTCCCCAGCTGGGGGAGTCAGCCACATGCCCTGGCATCTGCCTCTTTCATCTATGGCGTCCAGTTCCCCAGTGGGGGGAGTCAGCACAGCCCCGGATCTGCTCTATTTCATTTTTGTTTATGGAGGTCCATGTTCCCCAGCTGGGGAGTCACAAACCGTGGATCTGCCTCTTTCAGTATGTGCGTCAGTTCCCCAGCTGGGAGGTCAGGCACCAGCCCGGAATCTGCCTTTCATTATGAAGGCCATGTTAACCAGATGGGGAGTCAAGCACAGCCCTGGAATCTTGCCTCTTTCATTATGGTCATGTTCCCCCAGCGGGGAGTCAGGCACGCCCTGGAAATTCTGCTCTTTCATTATGGCGTCCATGTTCACCAGCTGGGAGTCGCACAGCCCTGGAATCTGCCTCTTTCATTATGGCGTCCATTGTTTCACCAGTGGGGAGTCAGCACAGCCTGAATGCTTGCCTCTTTCAATGGCGTCAAGTCCCCATGCTGGGGCATTTTCTGTTGTGTTTACTTCCACTTCTTAAATTCTTCAAAAATGTTGCCTGTTTCTCATTTCTGATTTAGCCTTAGACACAGAAGTGTTGTCCTCACCGTGTGCTCTACGATCCTCCTTAGGGAACTCATGGCTTTTCCCCCTCATGGCTTCCATGGTTAGCAATGGAGCTTCTTTTACCCATAAAACAGGACCTCAGGGGGGAGAGGATACAAGGAAAATTGCCTATACGGATAATTAGGTAAGCAGAGATTATGGGCACCGCTTGCACTGACCCAAACAAGGGCCCAGGACTGAAAGAAAAACACAAAATTTCCAGGAGCTCACTTCCTTGATGATGCTCACATATGGGTGGGAGCTGCATATTGTTTCCCTTAGGCCCGTACCGTCTGAGGGTATAGTTCTTGGATGTACAGAACATCCTTCGATGTATATTATACATAGGGGTGGGAGCTGCATATGTTCCCTTAGACAGTCAGTATGAGGGTAAGCGATTGTGTGACAGAACATTCCGTCTAGTATATTCTATTCCGACTAGGGGTGGGAGCTGTCCATATTGTTTCCCTAGACGTACAGGGTATGAGGTATAGCTATTGTAGGTACAGCACATTCTTCTCTGCTATTAATACTTAGGGTGGGAGCTGCCTATTGTTTCCTTTAGACAAGTACGTATGGGGGTATAGATATTGGTACAGTAAACATTCTTTCCTGTTACGATTTAACAGCTCGGGTGGGAATTTTTTATCAAAAACACTTTACAAAATTACAGTCAAAATAATTATCAACCACAATTTGCAAATAAAATACATCAATTAAAGAGATATTCCATTGAATGATCTGATCCATAGTTCTCCCTTCCTCCTTTTCAATTATCCTTTAAAAAACCTTAATAAAACATTCCTTCTCTGTATAGTTATAGTTATAACATATGGGGGGGCGCCATATTTGTTTCCCTTAGACCGTACAGTATGGGGTATAGATTATTGAGGTCCAGAAACATTCCTTCTCTGTATGTTGGAGATGCCATATTGCTTCAAACTAAAAGTATAGGTTATTCCATGTAACAAGATAGAAATGGTACTGTGATAAATACCTTTACTCCGATATACACTTACATTTTAAAAAGCGAAAAAACAGGTGTGATTTGCATTATTGTGAGATGGGAACATACCGTAAGATATTACATTTCCTTGTAATATGAGCCACAGAGGGGTGTCAGGGAGGCCAGCTCGGCGACATGGTTAAAAGTATAAACGTTTGTTCATACTAACCCCGACTACATCCCGCACAGAAAAACATTACTAAACCCCTTTGTAATAAATCCAGCACGGACCACAACAACCCCGTCTACATCCCAGCAAAGAAACACATTACTACACCCCGTACTACACCCAGCGACAGAAACACATTACTAACCCGTACTACATCCCAGCACAAACCACATACTAGAAAGCCCTTGTACACATCCCAGACTGAACACCTTACTAACCCCGTACTACATCCCTGCACAGAACAATTACTAAGCCGTACTACATCCCAGCACAGTAACACATTATAACCCCGGTACGAATCCAAGCACTGAAAACACATACTAACCCCGTACTAATCCCAGCACAGAACTATACTAACCCGTACGACATCCCCAGCCCCAGTAAACACATTACTAACCAGTACTACATCCCTAGCACAGAACACATTACTAAAACCCCGTACTACATCCCAGCACAGATACCATACTAACCCCGTACTACAAATCCCAGCACAGAAAACCATCTATTACTAACCCCGTTACTACAATCACCAGCATGAAACACATTACTGAGACCCGTACTACATCCGACCGCACAGAAACACATTACTAACCCCGTACAATCCCAGCACTGAACCACATTACATACCCTGTACTAAACACAGCACAGGAAAACACATTACTACCCCTACTACATACCAGCACTGAACACATTACTATACCGTACTACCACAGCACAGAAAACCATACTAACCCAGTAATACATCCCAGCAAAGAAACAGTAAACCTAAACCCCGTACTAATCGCAGGAAACACATACTAACCCCGTATACATCCCATCACAGAACACATTACAACCTCGACTAATCCCAGCACGGAACACATACTAAACAGTATACATCACGAACAAATGACTAAACCCGTTACGACATCCAGACAGGAATCACATTACTAACCTGTACTACATCCCCAGCCCTGGTCTTGATACACTTACTAACCCCGAATACTCCCAGCACAGAAACACATTACAAGCCCTTTACTACATCCCAGGACAGAACACATTACATCACCCCGTTAATCCCAGCACTGAACACATTACGAACCCTGACTACGAAGCCCAGCACTGAACACTTTGACTAAACCCGTACTAAATCACAGAAGCAATTACGACCCCATACTACCCATCCCCAGCACAGAACAACATACTAACCCGTACTACATTTACCAGCGACAGCACAGAAATCACATTACTGAACCCAGTAATACATCAGCACAGAACACATACTAACCCGTACTACATCCAGCCACAGAACACTTTACTAACCCCGTACTACACCCAGCACAGAACACATACTAACCCCGTACTACAGCCCAGCACAGAACAAATTACTAACCCGCGTACTACATCCCAGCACAGAACACATTTACTAACCCCCGTATACATCCAGCACAGAATACATTACTAACCCGTACTACCATTCCAGCATGAACACATGACGAACCACTACACAAAACAGCACAGAACAACATTACTAACCCTGGAATACATACAGCATGAACTACTGTACTAACCCGTAATACATCACAGAACCACATACTAACCCCGTCTTACATCACAGAACACACGTACTACCACCCGACCGACATCCAGCACAGGAACACATACTAACCCAGTACTAATCTCAGCACAGAAAACACATAACTAACCCGGACTACGCCAGCATGAACATGGTACTAAACCCCGGTACTACATCCACAGGACACTCCATACTACCAGTACTCATCCCAGCACAGAACACAGTAAACCACGTACTACATTCAGCACAAGAACACATTACTAACCCGTATACATCCCAGCAGGAACACATATTACTAACCCGCGCTATTTAATCAAGCACAGACCACGCTTAGAACCCACTACTACATATCAGCACAGAACACATTACTAACCCCTCTAATTACCAGCACGAAACACATTTCCTAAACCCCGTATACATCCCAAGAACAGAACACATACTAACCCCGTACGACATCCCCAGCAGCAGAAACACATTACTACCCCGTACTTACACCAGCACTGAAAACACAATATAACCCCCGACTCCATCCCATCACTGAAACATTACTAAACCTGTACTACATCCCAAGCACAGAACACCTACTAACCCGTACTACATCCAAGCACTGAAACACTTAGTAACCCCCGTACTACCATCCAGCACAGAACTATTACTAACCCCGTTACTACATCCACCCGAAACCATCCTACCCCCGTACACATACAGCACAGAACACATGACTAACCCGTACTACATCCCGCACAGAACAATTCTCACCCCGGACTACATCCCAGCACAGAACACATTACTAACCGCGTACTACATCCCGCACTTGAGAACATTACAACCCACGTTCACATCCCAGCACTGAACACATACTAACCCAGGTACTTACATCCCAGCACTGAACACATTACTAACCCCGTAATACATCCCAGCACGTGACACTTACTTAACCCCGTTACTACATTCCCAGCACAGAACACTTTCCTAACCCTCGTACTACATTCCCAGCACGAAACACCTACTAACCCCCGTACTACATCCCAGCACTTGAACACATTACTAACCCGTACTAATCTCCAGCACTGAACACATTACTACCCCGTACTACATCCCCGCATGGAAACAACATTCTAACCCGTTACTACATCCCAGCACAGAAACACATTACTAACCCCTGTAATACATACAGCACAGAACACATTACTAACACGTACTACATCCCAGGCACCAGAACACATATAATCCGTACTAAACCAGGCACTGAACACGTACTAACCCGTATACAGGACCAGTGACACATTTACTAACCCCGACTACATCCCAGCCCCTGAACACAGTATAACCCGTACTACAGTGCCCAGCAACTAACACTTTACTAAACCCGTACTACATTCCTCAGCACGTAACACTGTTACTAAATACCCGACAAGCCCAGCAGTGAACACTTTGTAACTAAACCCTCGGACTAAATAAGAACAACATTACTAAACCCCCGTACTTACATCACAGAAACACATTACAACCCCGTACTTACATCCAGCACAGAAACACAAGTTACTAACCCCGGGTACTACATCTCAGCACAAACACATTCCAACCCGTACTACATCCCAGCACTGAACATACTAACCCGGACTACAGCACCAGAACATTACAACCACGTATACATCCCCAGCACAGAACACATTACTAACCCGTACTACATCTCAGCACAGAACACTTATGAACCACGGACTACAGCCCAGTCACTGAAGCACCATTACTAACACTCCCGACTACATGGCCCAGCATCAGGAACACATTACAACCCAGGACTAATCTCAGCACATGAACACATTACAAACCAGTATGAATACCAGCCCACTGAACACTTAGCTAAACCGCTGGACTCCATCCCTAGCACAGAACACATTTATATACCCCGTATACATCCCAGCACAGGAACAATTACTAACCCTGTACTACATCCAGCACTAGAACCACATTTACTAACCCATACTGAATCCTCAAGCACAGAAAACCATTACAACCTCCGTATCTACATGCCCAGCACAGAAACATTACTTAACCCTAGTTATACATTGGACTAGTGGGGTTTCATCTCATTAACAAGACACTGCACTTATTGCCGATTCTCCTTTTAACTGTGTCTTGCTAATCATGTAGCCATAAAAAAGGAATTCAACGTTTGTTTAAATTGACACCTGTGTAAGAAACAATATCGTTATGTTAATGGTAACAAAAGTTTATACATGTTACAAGCGTGTGTATTTATTTAAACAGTTTTTTTAAATTATGAAAGGAAAAGGCGTCACAACACAAAAAAAGTTGGGTGTAGTAGGCATCATGCTGGTAAATTGCAGTCACGCCAATAAAGAGGGTGTGTGCACAAACACAGGGCCAATAGGATAAATAGATAATAAAAAAGAGGACAGAAAAACAAGAGCAGAAACAGCCAGAAAAAGGACAGCGGAAGGTCCAAGCTCGGTATTATCAAGGCCAAACAAGAAATGCAATATCAATACATCCCAATGTATACAACGAACGGAGGGCTAATAAGCACAGCATCAATATAAAACCGTCTGGAGGTGGAACCACACTGTGTATTAACATATATATCCCAAAACAGTTCTGATATATAGTTACCCCCGGTCTCCATTAAATGCACACACAGTGAAAACACCATATAAATAAAACCATATAGGACACAGTTTCATAGGTGAACAAGAAAAATGAGGATCGGCTAGAATAAACCCTGCAGGGATAATAGGGAACAGTTACTATGAAGTCGATTGGCAGCCATAAATAGGAATATGGAAACATATCCAGGCCTGATAGGTAACCCAACACAGAGGACCAAAAAAGCATAAAATAGGCTAAGGTGAAGACATCCATAGGTAACGGCCAGATGTGCTTAAGCGAATTGGTCCATCCCAGGGTAGGATCAAAGTCCACAAAGTCCAAGTTAGGATCCACGAAGGATGACAGCCGCCCGGAATGTAGTTGGTGGAATAAGCAGAAGAAGCTGTTTACTTTCTTCTGCGCGGGGTAAACGTCTGTCGGCTCCGCGGGGCTGATGTGCGACTCAAAGAACGACCGGAGACGTTTAGGACTGACAGTCCTTCTCGGGTCTACATGATTCCTACAGTCCAATAGAAAAGTTGAATACCAGATTCCGGGGTTCCACATGATTCATACAGTCAATAGAAAAGCTTTAAATACCCTCTTCTGGCACATGATTCATATAGTCCAATGAGAAAAGCTTGAAGTACCCTTATTCGGGTAACATGTTCATATAGGCCATAGAAAAGCTCTGTGAACCCTTATTCCGGGTCCCATGATTCAATAGTCCAATAGAAAAGCTCTTGAACTACCCTATCCGTGTCCCAGTTCAATAGTCACTAGAAAAGCGTGATACCCTTTATTCAGGGTATCCTTGATTCATATACCAATAGAAAAGCTTGAATTACCCTTATTCCGGGTCACATGTTATATAGTCCAATATAGGAGAGCTTTAAATACCCTTCTCTGGTCCACCATGATTCATATGTCCAATAGAAACGATTGAATAACCCTTCTTACGGAGGTCACATGATTCAACAGGTCCAATAGAAAAGCTTGACTTGAATTACCGTATTCCGGGGCACATGATTCATTGCAGGTCCAATAGGAGAGCTTAAATACCCTTCTTCCTGGTCACATGATTCATATAGTCCAATAGAAAAGCTTGAATACCCTTATTCCGGGTCACATGATTCATGCAGTCCAATAGGAGAGCCTAATTACCTAACACCCGTGTATACACACAAAAGTCCCATGGGAAACACGGGACACAGGGAATTAAGTTCCTAGCTCTATAATCAGTTCAATGTGTATAGCAACAAATGGCTATGGGGACCACAATTATTAATCCACATAAAATCTACACAATGGGGTAATTTATATAGGGGGGAGTAATATTACAACTATTACAGATATTGTCATACGATAAGAGAGCCAACCCAATACGGTCAAATACTGAGTAGTCAAATACCGAACTTCGCAAAATCCGGTCCGCTCGAGGATCCACAAATTTTCGAAAAGATTCGAAAAAAAAATACGTGAAATCCGTGATAAAATTTAGAAAATTTTCTAAAATATGTTTTTCGTGCGTTTTTGAAAATATGAGAAATCTTCGTCATTTCGAAAATTTTCGAAAACGCGGTTCGGAAAGGTTCGGAAGGCGGAAAACCGGAAAATCCGTGATATCCGCCGTTCACGAACGAGGCAAATCCGCTGCGGATTCGGGTCCGGATCCGCGAACTGGGCCATCACTAATACTGAGTTATAGCTGATAGGTCATATAATAGAGGTTGGCATTCAATATAGCCCAAGGGCAAATGAACACAAAATTAACTCTCTGATTGTTTTCCCTACATATAGGGCAGCCGCATTGAAGGGCACATACCTCGCCTGTTGATTTACAATTAATAAAGCTTTGGATTTTAAATTCTTTGCCATTTAAATTAGAAAAGCTACATCGCTTCACCATGAATAGGGATGGCCGGTTCGCGGATCCGAACCCGGATCCGCCGCGGATTTATCCCATTCGCGAACGGTGGGTTTTTCCGGATTTTCCGCCTTCCGAAATTCCGAACCGCGGGTTTCTTGTATTTTCGAAATTTTTCGAAATTACGAGATTTCACGTATTTTCGAAAATCCGTTTTTCTAAAATTTTCGAAATTACGAGATTTCTTGTATTTTCAAAAAATTTCGAAAATACGCGAAACTCGTAGAAATCTCGTAATTTCGAGAATATTTTTCATTTTAACGGGTCTGCTCGCGGATTTTCGAATTTTCGAATTTTCCCAAATATTCGTGGATCCTTGAGCAGACCGGATTTTGCGAAGTTCGGACATCTCTAACCATGAACTGACAGATCTTGCATCTGCCACATTTCTGGCTGCCCTTAGTACGACCCTCCGTAAGCCGAGAGGGTTCTCTTGTGGGTGAGAAATAACCCGAGTAATTGACCCAATGTAGGACCCAATGTTATTCTTGGTGTTTGACCTACAAAACTAGAGATGGATTTATCCGACAGGAGAATGGACCCAATGGGCCCTATTTATAAAAGATCGGTATCGTTATCGTAAAATACCGATCGTTATCGTAAAATGACCGGGTTTTTACCGATAATGACCGTTATTTACAGATAACGATCGGTAAATAACGACCGGCATCGGTAAATAACGACCGGTATTTACCGATAATGACCGGTATTTACCAATAACGACCGGTATTTAACGATATCGGTAAATAACGGTCGTTATCGGTAAAACCCGGTCGTTATTTTACGATAACGATCGGTATTTTACGATAACGATACCGATCTTTTAAAAATAGGGCCCAATGTGTCTTCAACGATTGTTTCACCCAAACCCAATCATTATTATATTCAGTTACAACCCTTAGGACCTCATTATTGGCTTTAGACTTATTACCAAATAAACCAATTCCTTAGACATCTGAGCCCAGTTACCTATGGACTGTCCTTCACCTTAGCCCTATTTTAGGCTTTTTGGGCCTCTGTGTTGGGGTTCACTATCAGGACTGGATATGTTCCCTATTCCTATTTATGGGCTGCCAATCGATTCATAGTAACTGTTCCCTATATATTCCTGCTAGGGGTTATTCTGCCGATACTCATTTCTTGTTCCCTATGGAACTGATGTGCCTATATGGTTTTATTTATATGGTGTTTTCCTGTGTGTGCATTTAAATGGAGAGGGGGGTAATAATAATAAAGACTGTTTGATATATATTTTAATACACAGTGTGGTGTCCACCTCCAGACCGTTATCTATTGATGAGGTGCGTATTAGCCCTCCGTTCTTTGTATATCATTGGATGGTATTTATATGCAGTTCTGTGCCCTTGTACTACCGAGCTTGACCCTTCCGCTGGTTTTTCTGGCTGTTTCTGCTCTTTGTTTTTCTGTTTTCCCTTTTTTTTTCTTTTTTTCTTTCTTTATTATCTCTGTGTATTAAACAGTATCTGTATGTTGGGCTATGTGTGTATTAAACAGTATCTGTATGTTGGGCTATGTGTGTATTAAACAGTATCTGGTATGTTTGTGGCTATGTGCGTGATTAACCAAGTATCTTATTTTGGGTGGGGGCTATGATGGTGTATGAACAGTATCTGGTTATGTTGGGGCTATGTGTGTATTAAACAGTATCTTTTATGTTTGGCCTATAGTGTGTATTAAACAGTATCTGTAACGTTTGGCTATGTGTGTATTAAACAGTATCTGCTATGTTGAGGCTATGTGGGTGATTAAACATAATCTGTTGTTGGGACTGATTAATGTGTATATAAACAGTAGCTGTATGTTGGCCTAGTGTGTGTAATATAAAACATTATCTGTATGTTGGGCTATTTGGTTTATTAAACAGTATCTGTATGTTGGGCTTGTTTGTGAATAAACAGTATCTGTAAATGTTGATAGCTAGTGTTTGTGTATTAAACAGTATCTGTATGTTTTAGCTATTTAGTGGAAAATTAAACAGTATCTTTATGTTAGGGCTATGTTTTTATAAACAGTATCTAAATCTGGTCATGTTGAGCAATATAGTGCTATTAAAACAGTATCTGTATGTTTGGCTATGTGCGTATTAAACGTATCTGTATGTTGGGCCTATGTTGTATTACACAAGTATCTGTATGTTGTCTATGTGTTTAATTACACAGGGTATCTGTATGTTGGGCTATACGATGTGTGTATTAAACAGTAATCTGTATGTTGAAGGGCTATGGTGTGTGTTAAACAGTATCTGTATGTGGGCTATGGGTGTGTATAACAGTATCTGTAGGTTGGGCTATGTGTTGTATTAAACAGTAAGCTGTATTGGGCTATGTGTGTATTAACAGTAATCTGTATGTTGAGACTAGTGTGTATTAACAGTATCTGTGGAGTGGGGTTGGGGGGCTCTGTGTGTATTACCAGTATATTTTATTTGGTTACTATTGTGTGTATTAACAGTATCTGTATGTTGGGCTATGGTGTGTATTAAACAGTATCGATTATGTTGAATCTATGTGTTGTACTAAACAGTATCTGTATTTTGGCTATGTGTGATACATTAAACAGTATCTGTAGGTTGGTCTAATGTGTGGTATTAAACATTATCTGAATATGTTGGTCTATGTGTGTATTAACCAGTATTTGTATAGTTGGGCTGATATGTGTAAATATTAAACAGTAATCGTAAATTATTGTTGGCTTTGTGTGGTTTAACAAATAATCTTGTATGTTTAAGCTAAATATAAGTGTATTAAACAGTATCAAGTGTATGTTGGGCTATATGTGCGTATTAAACAGTATCTGTAGTTGGGCCCTTTTTTTTTATGTGCGTATTGAACAGTATCTGTATGTTGTCTATGTGGCGTATTAAACAGTATCTGTATGTTGGTGGCTATGTGCGAATAAACAGATATACTGATCTGTTGGGCCTTTATGTGTATTAACATTATCTTGTATGTTGGGCTAGTCGTATTAAACAGTAATCTGTATGTTGGAGGCTATGTAGTTTTATGAGTATCAATATAAACAATATTGATTTGAGGTGTCGTTACAGAGAGAACAGGTGTTTTCAATATTCTCAGAATTTCACTGTTTATATTTATCTGGATTTAACGCTTAATGTGGGCCTGGAGCCTATCGGATTTGCGGAGCCCAGGAGAGTGACAGAGATGGGGACAGAGCACCAAAGTAAGAAGAAACAAGAACGGGAACAAATGCGCAGTCTGTTATGGTCACTTATAATTCAGTTTTGAGTCCCTAAATCGGCAAAAATAGATAAATGTCATTAAAAACTCCCATCAAACCGGCCGAAAGCCGCACAAATGTAACACAAAAGAAAAAGAACCCAACAAAAAAAGCACCGGGCCGCTGCAACTTCCATCACCAAACCCCCTTAACGACTCAATCACCCTGCAACTCCCATCACCCCCCTGTAACACCCATCACCCCCTGCAACTCCCTCACCCCCTTTTAACACCATCACCGGGTCCCCCTGCAACTCCCATCACCCCCTGCAACTCCCATCACCCCCCATCACACCCTCAACTCCCATCAACCCCCTGGCAACTCACATCCACCCTCTGCAACTCCCATCCCCCCTGTAACACCCATCCCCCCCTGCAACTCCCATCACCCACACCTTAACCACAGACACCCATCACCCCTGCAACTCCGCATCACGCGCCCTGGCAACGTCCCATCAAACAAAACCGCCCGACCCCTGCAACTTCCATCACCCCCTGCAACTCCCATCACCCCCTGCAACTTCCATCACCCCCTGCAACTGCCATCACCACCCTGTAACACCCATCACCCCTTGCAACTCCCATACAACCCCCTGTAACACCCTCACCCCCTTCAAATTCCATCAAACCCCTGTTAACACCCCATCACCCCCTGCAACTCGGCCATCAGCCCCCTGATAGACAAACACCCATCAACCCCCCCCCTCAACCCCATCACCCCCCTGTAACACCCTCACCCCCTGCCAACTCCATCACCCCCTGAACACCATCACCACACTGCAACTCCATCACCCCCCTGTAACCCCATCACCGCCCCTGCACACCCTCACCACCCTGCAACTCCATCACCACCAACCCACCGCCCCCAAAACCCCCTGTAAGCCACCCCTACAACACTTAACCAATCGTATTGTAATAATCAAATTGAAATAGTGAATGGTTAATGTGTGATCATATGGATTGCCAACATTGAAATATTGATCCAATCACAATGGATTATGGTCCTTCAGGGCAAACCTATAGTAAGAACTCATCACAGTATAGGGCAGAAGAAAAATAAAAAGAAATTGATGTGCCCAAGCAACCGCAGTGAACATCACCCAGCAACGGACCTCAGTGGAGTTGGTGTATCTGTTGCGAAAGAAAAAGAAATTTGGATCAAAGACGGTTTTTTTCGAGCTACATGTCGCCTTAAAAACACCCAAAGGGCACTTACTGTTGGTAAATCCCGAAAAGTCATTTTAAAATCTGCGATTAAAATACCAATGGCTACAATGGTATACAGAACGCGGATCATGAATCAGCAAACGGCGAATACACGTAGTCTCTGCGGTATAGCCCCACATCCCGGCAAGGCCGAATATGGATCACTGGTTAGCGCGTTTTAAACTCCATAATCGTGCCCCGTGCCTCTGGTAATCCGCCCGTCTCTGATGGGATCGTGAATGTACCCAGATGTTTGTTGGAGAATCTTTGCAGAAAGAATCTGATTTCTGGGCCCCAGACCAAAAACGTCCCAGGTTAGTGAAATCGTTTGTAATAGTAGACATTTTTCGAAAATTTCTTAAAAATTAGAATTTTCTTATAGTTTTCGAAAATTCTCAAATGCGATTATTCCGAGATCCGCCCATATTCCGGGTTTAAATCTCCTTGCAAAACTGAGTCGAACGGAATTTATGCAGGTTTCGCCCATCATTTAATTCATTGGAATCATGTGTAAATCATTGGGGTGTAATCAATTGTGTATCATTGTGTACTCATTGTTAATCATTGTGTATCATTGTGGATATACATTCCAGATACAGATCATCCCAATACTAACATGAAAAGATTTAAGTGATCATTTTTTATTATTACAAATTAACTAGCTCACACGGGGTCAGAATGTTTCCCTTAAACCAACATAATTGTAAATAGTATCATACACCTAGAAAAAGTTTGGCCCGTTCCGTGCACAGGTGGTGAAGCAGATGTGTGTGCATGTTTGGTGTTATGTGGGATCTAGGGTTGGATCGTGTCTGGGGAAGACCTGTGGTTACACGGGGGGGATACTTTACCTGTTAGTCAAACTGTCATTTGCATCCTGGGAGCCGAATGGGTAATCCTGCAGGGTCTGAGAATAACCCAGGCATCCTGTAACAGAAAGTGGGATATCACACTAAACATCAACCATGGGTGACCTGCGACCCTATACAAGATGGGGGCGTGATTCAACATGTCTATGTTCATACTTTGTACCTTTACCACAGCAATTTCCAGATTTACAGTACAATTAATGGAAGTGATGTGTTAATTAACGAAAAGAACGGATATCAAAAGCATGATACTATCAAGTTTCTCGTGTAGTGGGGCGCGGGGCTGGGAGAGAGATATGTCATGCGTGTTAATATTAGTAGGGGGGTCCTCTATGCTAATTATAACATGAGGCTGTGAGGTGCCTTCTGTTATAAGAAGGCTCTATTTCATTTTATACAACTGTGGGGATCCTTTAAGCTCCTTTAACCCCACCTCACCTTAACCATAAAGCTATCAATTCCTGTGGCTCCCAAGTCATAAAACCCCATAGTGACTGTAAATATTTAGTTTAAACAGCACATTGGTGTCAAGGCATTGCCATCAGATCTGGACCTCACTTCACAGGATTATCCTAGTTGATGACAGATGACCGGTATTGATTGAACAGATACGTGTATCCTTGTGTAAAGATTTTATATCCACACAGTAACGAAAGCAACACAGGAATACTATTCCATTGTGCGCGCCAACAGAGCCAACTTTTGTATTTATTTCCATCGTGCCGAGACGGGTTATGGATGTGCCTAGTTCCTTCTAATCGTTACCCACCTGTGATCATCGGCTGTTCCATTGGCAGTTGCCAAGTCATTCTCTAACCAAGCAGGGACTACTGCCATCTGAACCGGCAATATTCAGAATCTGATCTCAGCCAGGAACAGTGTTACCGGAGTGCCCTGATCTTGACATAACGGTGTTGATAATTGGTGATAATTCTCATTGGTAGAACTAACCCAGGAGACGTTGGGCATTCGGTTAACCAGTGCTGAGAGGAACACCTCAGGTTGGCGTTTGCAGGTTAGTTATTGTCACAGGACTGAACCTGGCAAGGAACAAGAATTTAAAAATACCGAGTGACAAAGAAGAAAAGAAGCAAGAAGAATAAGAGGGGACACTTCTGTAATCAACTTCAAACAGTGTTAAATGATTTATTAAAATAATGTGCCTGAAGCCACCAAATGTTTACGGGAGTCTACGCAGGCAGTATTTAATAAAGCCTTAATTACCTTACCTGGTAGTGGGTCCAGGCTTCAGAGGTGCACCCTTATCCATTCTCCAGTTACTCTCTGTGAGAAATTACCTAGGTGTGTGCCAGGCTTTCGAGGTGCACCTCTTAACCATTATCCAATTCTCTATGGGATAATTTAACGCATGGTGTGTCCAGGCTATTATATAGATGCACGACTCTTATCCATTAATCCCAATTACTCTATTTATAATTACCTGTTGTGGTCCAGCTTTAAGATGTGCCACCTCTTATCCATTTCCATTACTTGTGGTATAATTAAAACCTGAAGTGTGTCGGCAGGCCTTTATAGAGTTCAACGACCGTCTTATCCCTTATTCCCTTACTTTATGGATAATTACCTGGTGTTGGTCTCAGGGCTTTATAGAGTGCACCTCTTATCCTTATCCATTACTTTAAATGTGATAGATTCCCGGTGTGGTCCAGGCTTTTATAGTGCACACTCTTATCCATTATCCATTACTCTTATGATAATTACCTGGTGTGGGTCCATAGCTTTTATAGAGTACACTCTTATCGCCTTCATCCATTACTCTATTGTGATAATTACCATGGTGTGGTCCAGAGCTTATCATAGAGTGCACCGTCTATCCATTATCCGATTATCTATGTGATAATTACCTGGTGTGGTCCAGGCTTTATAGAGTGCACCTGCTATAATCCATGTATCCATGTACTCTATGTGATAATTACCCTGAGTGTGGTCACCGCTTATCATGAGTGTGCACCTAACCTATCCATTTATCCATTACTCTAATGGGAATAATTACCTACCTGGTGTGGCCAGGCTTTATAGAGTGCACCAACTCTTATCCAGTATCCATACTCTATGTTATAATTACCTGGTGTGAGCCAGGCTTTTAAGAGTGCCCTCTTATATCCATTATCCATTACTCAAAAATATTGATTAATTACCTGTTGTGTATCCAGGCTTATAGAGTAGGCAACCTCTTATCGCATTATCCAATTAGTTATTGGATATTACCTGGTGTGGTCCAGGCTTATAGAGTTCGCAACCACCTCTTATCCCTTATCCTTACTCTAGTTTGATAACTTACGTTGGTGTGGTCGCAGGCTTCTAGAGTGCACCTTTTAATCCATTATCCATTACCTATGGGATATTACCTGGTGTGGTCCAGGGCTTTATAGAGTGCAGCCTCTATGCCAGTTAGGTTCATCGGTGGGGGTAGCTGCTATTTGATAATGGTACGCTGTGGGGTTGGTGAGGTCCAGGCTTTATAGAGTGCACCGCTTATCCATTATCCATTACTGTATGTGATAATTAACTGGTGTGTACCAGGAGCTTTATAGAGTGCACCTCTGTATCCATTATCCAATTACTTCTATTGGATCATTACCTGGTGGTCGGGCTTTCTAAGTGCACCTCTTATGCCATGATCCTTACTTCTATGGGATTAATTACACCTTGTGTGGTCCAGGCTTTATATCGTGCACCTCCTGTTCATCCATTATCCATTACTCTATGTGACAATTACCACCTGGTGTGGTCCAGGCTTTCTAGCGTGCACCGTTTATCCTTATCCATTTACCTATGGCATAATTACTTGTGTGGTCCAAGGCTTTATAGAATTGCAAACCTCTTATCCTTAATTATCCATATACTCTATGGGTTATAATTACCCTGGTGTGGATGTGGGGCCAGGCTTATAGATCACCATCTATCCCTTATCTCTATCCTTTATTTTGATAATTACGACTGGTGTGGGTCCGGCCTTTATAGAGTGCAACCGCTAATCCATTATCCATACTCTCTGGGGCGAATATACCTGAGTGTGGTCGCAGGCGGTATTATAGAGTGCACCGCTTATCGGAGTGGTATGAACCATGACTCTATGGGATAATATACCTGGTGTGGTCCAGCTTGTTATAGATGAATGCCCTCTTATCCATTATACCATTACTCATGTTATAATTACTGTGTGGTCTAAGGCTTTATGAGAGTGCACCTCTTAGATCCATTATCCATTACCTATGGATAATTAACTCTGTTGGGGCTCCCGGCTTTCTAGAGGGCCGAACGCTGCTTATCCAATTATCTATACTCCATTACTCTACTGATTGGTGATATATTACCTGGTGTGGTCCAGGCTTTCTAGATGCACCTCCTTATCCCATTATCCCATTCTCTATGTGATAATTACCTGGGTGTTGTCACAAGAGGAGCTTGCAGAGTGCACCTCTATCCCGGATTATTCCATTACCTCTTATGCAATGATTGAATTATCCCGCTGTGTTGGTCCCTGAGGGGGGCTTTCTATAGTGCACCTCTTATCCCTTATTGCGCTTAATCTCCGATGGGATTATACCTGGTGTGGTCCAGGCTTATAGAAGTAGCACTTGCTCTTTATCCATTACTCCTTACTCTTAGTGTGACAATACCTGGTGTAGTCAAAACGGGGGGCGAGTGTACTCTAGGAGTGCACAAATCTTAATCCATTATCCTCCATTTACGCTATGGGATAATTACCTGGTGTGGTAGTACAGGGCTTGTGCTAGATGCAAAAACTAGTATGTATCCCAAATATAGTACCATTACTCTATGGTATAATTACCGAGAAAAAAAAAAAAGGGTGGTGGGGTCCAGAGCCTTTATAGGAGTGCACCATCAATTATCCATCAATAAAATCACATAAAATACTTAGGTGATAAAATTAAACCACCCGTGGTGTGTTTCCAGGCTTATATAGATTGGCAAAAACACAGCTTCTACCAGTTGATCAAACAACTTACGTTATGTGCATCGATAAAAATAAACCAATTGGTGTAGAGGAATCCAGAGCTGTTATATAGACGTGCCACGGCTCTTATGCCATTATAACCATTAAACGATGAAATATATATGTGATATTAACCATGGTTGTGGTATCCAGAAGTCTGTTAGTGAGAGTGCACCATCTATCCATTATCCATTACTTATGTGATAATAAGTTACCTGGTAAGTTTGGTCCAGGCTTATTAGTGCAGCCTCTTATCCAATTATCCATTAGCTCTATGGGATAGATTACCAAACAAAAAACTGGATGTGGGTCCAGGGGCTTTATTATAGAGTGCACCTCTTATGATCCCTGATGCCATTACTCTATGATAATTCTCTGGTGTGGTCTGGCGCACACTGTGCAGCACAGAGCACCAAATGGAACTCTGATCTGTGGGCACAGGCCTCTTATCCATTACTTTAATTGGATAATTACCTGGTGTGTCCAGAGCTTTATAGAGTGCACTCTTTATCCATGTAGCCCATCTAACTCTTGGGCTAAATTAACCTGGGTGGGTCCCAGTGCGTCCTAGAGTGCACCTCTTTTCCATTATCCATTACTCTATTGATAATTACCTGGGTGGTCCCCGGCTTTTAGAGTGTCACCATCCCTTATCCTTATCCATTACTCTAGGGATAATTACCTGGTGTGGTCGCGCTTTATAGAGTGCACCTCTTAATCCATTATGCCATTACCTTATGGGATAATTACCCGGGGGGGGGTGGTGGTCCAGGCTTTCTAGAGTGCACCTCTTATCCATTATCCATTCTCTAGTGTGATAAATTTACCTGTTGTGGTCCAGGCCTTTATAGAGTGCACCTCTTATCCATTATCGGAGCATGTGGACACTATGGGATAATTAAAGCAGGGGCGCTGGGGGGGAGTGACGCATGGTGTGTTACAGAGGACTTTTATAGATTGCACACTCTTATCCATTATACCTTATTTATGTGATAATTACCTGGTTGTGGTCCAGGCTTTATATAGTGCACCTCTTATCCCTTAATCCATTACTCTGTGTGATAACTAATACCTGGTGTGGCCATGCTTTATAAGAGTGCACCTCTTAATCCGTATCCATCCTCTAATGGGGATAATTACCGGAATGTGTGGTCCGGCTTTCTAGAGTGCACCTCTTATCCATATGATCCATTACGTCTATGTGATAATTACCTTGTGTGAAGTCGACAGCTTTTCTAGAGTGCACCAATCTTCAGTTCCATTAATCCCATTACTCTATGGGAATTACCTGGTGTGGTCCGGCCTTTCTATAGTGCAACGCTCTTATCAAAAATTATACCATTAACTCTATGTGATATGCCCGGTGTGGTCCCAGGCTTTCCAGAAAGTGCCAACCTACTATCCAAACTGTTCATATAGCTATGTGGATAATTACCTGTGTGTGTCCAGGCTTCGAGAGGTTGCACCTCTTAATCCATTATTATCACAATTACTCTATGGGTGTGGATACATTACACAGGATGTTGTGGTCGAGGCTTTATATCTTGCGAGCCCCGGGTCTTATCGCAATTATCGCATTACTACTAAGTGGTACAATTACCTGGGGGTGTGGTCGCAATAACTTCATAGATGTTCACCTCTTATCGGGCATTAATCCCTATGAGCTCTCAAAATTTGATACGTTACCGAAATGGTGTGGGTCCAGGCTTTATAGAGTGCAACTTCGTTACCATTAATCCATTACTCTATGTATAATTAACCATGGTGTGTATCTAGGCTTTATAGGGTGTCACCGTCTTATGCCATTATTGCCATTAGACCTAGTCTATTGGCTAATTACCTGGTGTGGTCAAGAGCTTATATAGAGTGCACCTCCTTATGAACAACATTATCCGCATTACTCTAAATTATGCAATTACCGGACCATGTTTGGTTCCAGGGGAGCTTCATAGATCACCTCGTTATCACATTAATACATGTACTCTATGGGATAATTACCCTGGTGTGAGGTCCAGAGCTTTCTAGAGTGCACAAGGCTCTTATCCATTAGCCATTACTCTCAGGATGATAATTACCAAGTGGTGTGGTCCAGGCTTTCTATAAAGTGCCCCTCTTATCCATTATCCATAGGGTACTACTAAATGTGATAATTACCTGGTATATCGTCTCAGCTTTATAAGTGCACGCTCTTAGTCCATTAGTCCATTACTCTCTGGGATAAATGGTCACCTGGGCGGAAAGACCATAATAGTTGGTCCATAGCGTTTATAGAGTGGCACTCTTAGTCCATTATCGCATTACTCTATGGGATAATTACCTGGTGTGGTCCAGATCTCCCTTTAGAAGTGCAACGCTCTTACTCGTCCATTATAACCAATTATCTCTAAATTGGGATAAGTACCCTGGTGTGGAAATCTACAAGGCTTTTATAGAGTGAACGACACCTCTTATCCATTATCCCTTACTCGCTGTGATATTACCTTATAAGGGTGTAGTTCCAGCGCTTTATAGAGTGCACCTCTTATCCTTATCCATTACATTATGTGGATAATTACCCAGTGGTTACACAGGGGGTCCAGGCTTAATAGAGTGGGCACGCTCTTATCCATTCCTCTATGTGATAATTACTGGTGTGTCCAAGGCTTTATGGGTTGCACCTCTTATCCATTCCTGCAAAGACTCTAACACAACTTGTTACATGGGAGAGGGAAGTGACGGAGAAACCACGTTCCAGACTCAATAAATTACCTTGATGAATGTGTTCAACAGGTGACCTGGTGTGTAACAGATTGTGTCTCTAAAAATACAACGGCCCCTTGCTACTAGAATATGATTCCCAGAGGCCCGGACACTTACCGTTTCCTACACAGGGGGAAAGAAAACGAAAGGTCAGCTTGCTGATCACCAAAAAAAGCTGGCCTATGGCGTTGGAGGACGGTGCATTGTAGACCCCCATATCAGCTCAGCGTTCAAACCTGGGTGAGCATCAGGGAGGCATTTCCAGTCTTCACCAGGCTTTGGAAGAGGGAAGGCGCGTACCCTAATGTGAATTCTGTTTGTCATGCACAGAAGGCTCTTTCCATTCATCGGTCCTTGTAGACCACATGCAACAGAATCCCGAATCCTGTTTCCCACAGGAGTGTTTATAATTCACCTGATTGGCTTCTGGGGTGAAAGAGCAGCTTAATTGGCATCCTTCTTAAATCATGCCCCACTGGAGTAGGAAGTCGTATCACCGGCCGGGCAACGAGAAGAAAAAGGACCACGCCCGGGGATTTGGCGTCCCCTAGCCGGCCGCCGCCGGAGTCTTCTTGATCCCCAAGGGGACTATTGTGCTAACAAAAACTAGCCATGACATAAACGTACTGTAAAAAAGCCATGGCTAAACGCCCACGGGAAGGTAATAAAACGTGGGTACGCCCAGTGGAGTATAAAAAAAGTGGCTCCCACAGTGGTCAATAACAAAAAGGATGGTGTTCGCACCTTGTATGAGGTGGCATCCGACACAGTGGTATAGTGGTTAGCACAGTGGTATAGTGGCTCCGCACAGGGGTATAATGGTTGGCACGAAATTGGTATAGGTGGCTACGACACAGTGGATATAGTGGTTAGCACAGGTGATATATTGGTTAGCACAGGGGTATAGTGGTGTAGCACATGGTATAAGTGGGTTAGCACAGGGGTATAAGTGGTTTCAACACAAGAATGGTATCGGATGGAAAAATTAGCGCACAAAGGGAGTATAGTGGTTAGCGACAGTTTATGCGTGTTAGCACACAAAGGGGTATAGGTGGTTAGCAAAGCGTGGTATAGGGTTAGCACACGGGGTATATGGTTAGCACAGTGGTTAATAAAAGTTTTAGCAAAGTGGTATAGTGGTTAGCAAAGGGGTATAGTGAGTTAGCGACAGTGGTAATAGTGGTTAGCACACAACAGGGGTATAGTGGTTAAGCACAAAAACAGGGGGGTATAGTGGTTTGCACAGTGGTATAGTGGTTAGCACAGGGGTCTAGTGTGTTTGGCGGAAAGCAAACATGGTATAGGGTTAGGCACAGTGTTATAGGTGGTTAGGCGGGACAAAAGAGTGGTAAAGAAGTGGGTTAGCACAGTGGTAATAGGGGTGGTTATCACAGGGTGTATATTGAGTATACATCAGAAACAAAAGGTGGTAAATAGTTGTTAGCAGGGACAGGAAGGTGGTATAAAGGGGGTGGTTCGCAAGAACAAGGTGGTATAGTTGTGTAGCGACAGTGGTAAATAAGTGAAGGTGTTAGCAACAGAAAAGGGGTTATAATAAAATGGGAAATTCGGAAAAACCAAACAGTTGGTATAGGTAGGTTAGCACAAAAAGGGGGTAATAAAGTGTGTTATAGCGGAAGTGGTATCAGTGGTTAGAACACGAGGGTAATAGTTGGATTAGCACAGGATGGTATAAGTGGTTAAGAAACAAAGCAGTGGTAAATAAAGGGTGGTTAGCAAAGTGGTTCTAGTGGTTAGACCCAGGGGTATAAGTTATTTAGCGAAGACAATGGTATAAAGTTGTTAGCAGCAGGTAAATAGAAAAGGTGGTTAGCACAGGGATATAAGTGGATTACACAAAAAAAAGGGTAGTAATAAAAGAGTGTTAGCACGAGGGGGTAAAATAGGTGTTTAGGAGGAACAAAATAACGCGGGGTAATATTGGAAATGTAGCAACAAGGGGGTAGTAAGTTGTTCGCAAAAAAGACAAGAAAACAAAGTGGTATAGAGTGGTTTAGAACCATTGGGGGTGATAACAAAAAGGGGAGTGGTTAAAAAGTCACAGAGGAGTATAAGGTGGTTACGAGACAGGGGTGATAGATGGTTAGCACAGTGGTATGAAGAAAAAAAATTGGTTGCGAAACCAAGGGGTACATAAGTGGTTAAGACGCAACAGTGGTCTACAAAGTGTTAGCACGGGGGTATAGATGGGTTGTAGCAGGCAAGGTGTATAGTGGATTCGCGACAAAGAAAAAGGGGTATAAAGTGGTAGAAAAACAGGGGGTGCAATAGGGTGAATTTAGCACGAAAGGGAGGTTGATATGGGGTATAGACGGAAACAGTATGTGGGGGGTGGTTCATTGTGTGTATTAAACAGTATCTGTATGTTGGGCTATGTGTGTATTAAACAGTATCTGTATGTTGGGCTATGTGCGTATTAAACAGTATCTGTATGTTGGGCTATGGGTTTATGAGTATCAATATAAACAATAGTATTTGAGGGCGTTACAGTGTTTCAATATTCTCAGTTTACTGTTATATGTATCTGATTTACCTTTAATGTGGCCCCTGGGAGCCTATCGGTTGGCGGAGCCCAGGAGCAGTGACAGGAGGAGGGGACAGAGCCAAAAGTAAGGAACAGAGACGGGAACATCGCAGCTGTTAATGGTCAACTGATAGTCAGTTTGGAGCCCGAAATCTGCAAAAATAGATAAAATGTCATTAAAACTCCCATCACCCCCTGTAACACCCATCACCCCCTGCAACTTCCATCACCCCCTGTAACACCCCATCACCCCCTGCAACTCCCATCACCCCCTGTAACTACCCCTACAACACATTAACCAATCGTATTTAATAATAAAATTGAAATATGATTGGTTAATGTGTGATCATATGATTGCAAGCATTGAAATATTATCCAATCACAATTGGATTTGGTCCTTCAGCAAACCTATATAAAGAACTCATCACAGTAATGGCAGAAGAAAGAAGAAATTGATGTCGCCCAAGCCAACCGCAGTGACATCACCCAGCAACGGTGACATCAGTGGAGTTGGTGTATCTGGTTGCGAAGAAAGAAGAATTTGGATCAAGACGGTTTCGAGCTACATGTTCCCTTAAACCCCAAAGGGCACTTCTGTGGGTAAATCCCGAAAAGGCATTTAAAATCTGGCGTTAAAATCCAATGCTAAATGTAGCAGAAACGCGATATTGAATCACAAACGGCGAATACACGGAGTCTTCTGCGTTACCCGCACATCCCGCACTAATATGGAGTCAAACTGGTTAGCGCGATTTTAACTCCATAATCGTGCCCAGTGCCTCTGGGTAAATCAGCCCGTCTCTGATTCGTATGTAACCAGATGTTTTTGGAGGAATCTTTCAGAAAGAATCTGATTTCTGTTCCCCAGACCAATTCCCAGGTTAGTGAATCGTTTTTAGACATTTTTCGAAAATTTCTTAAAATTAGAATTTTCTTATATTTTCGAAAATTCTCAAATGCGATTTCCGAGATCCGCCCATTTCCGGGTTTTTCTGCAAAACTGCAGGCAGAACGGATTTAAGCAGTTTCGCCCATCATGTAATCATTGTGTAATCATTGTGTAATCATTGTGTAATCATTGTGTAATCATTGTGTAATCATTGTGTAATCATTGTGTAATCATTGTGGATTACATTCCAGATACAGATCAATCCCAATACTAACATGAAAAGATTAATGATCATTTTTTATTATTTACATTAACTGCTCACAAGGGTCAAATGTTCCCCTTAAACCACATAATTGTATAGTATATACACTAGAAAAAGTGTGCCCGTTCGTGCACAGTAGAAATTATGTGTGTGCATGTTTTGTTATGTGTGGATATAGTGAATATAAAACCTTTACACGGGGATACATTTACCTGTTAGTCAAACTGTCATTTGCATCCTGGGGAGCCGAATGGGATAATCCTGCAGGTCTGAGAATAGACCCAGGCAATCCTGTAACAGTGTGGTTCAAACTAAACAGCACCATTGGGTGACCTGAGACCCTATACAAGATCTTGATTAACATGCTATGTTCATACTTATTAGTATTTACCACAGCAAGTTCCAGATTTACAGTCATTATGGAAGTGATGTGTATGTAGAAAAGAGGATATAAAGCATGATACGTTGCAAGTTTCTCTAGGTAACCTGGGAGAGAGAAATATGTCCATATGTTATATTATTAGGGAAATGCTATTATAATAACATGAGGCTGTGAGGTGCCTTCTGTTATAAGAAGGCTCTATTTCATTTTATACACTGTGGGGAGCTTTAAGCTCCTTTAACCCCACCTCACCTTAACCTATAAAGCTAATCAATATCCTGTGCTCCCAAGTCATAACCCCATAGTGACTGTAAATATTTAGTTTAAACAGCACATTGTGTCAGGATTGCCTCAGATCTCGGACCTGCACAGGATTATCCTATTTGATGACAGATGACAGTTTGATTGACAGATAAGTGTATCCTTGTGTAAAGGTTTTATATCCACACATAACAAAACATACACATAATTTCCATTGTGCACCAACAGGCAAACTTTGTAGTTATTTGCCATCTGTGCCAGACGGTTATGGATGTGCCTAGTCCTTCCTAATCCAGTTACCCACCTGTGATCATGGCTGTTCCATTGGCAGTTGCCAAGTCATTCTCTACCAAGCAGGAATACTGCACATACGGACTGGCATTACTCAGATCTGATCTCACCAGGAACATGTTAAGGAGTGCCTGCTTGATAACGGTGTTGATATTGGTGAGATTCTCATTGGTAGAACTAACCCAGGAGACGTTGGGCTTCGGGTACCAGTTCTGAGAGGAACAACTCAGGGTGGCGTTGGCAGGTTGAGTTATTGTCACAGGACTGAAACCTGGAGAAGGAACAAGACATGTAAATACCAGTGACAGAAGAAAAAGAAGAAGAAGAATAGAGAGGGGCAAACTCTGTATCAACTTCAAACAGTTTAAAGGATTTATTAAATAATGTGCTGAAGCCACAAAATGTTTAGGGAGTCTACGCACAGTATTAAATAAATCCTTAATTACCTGGTGTGGTCCAGGCTTTCTAGAGTGCACCTCTTATCCATTATCCATTACTCTATGGGATAATTACCTGGTGTGGTCCAGGCTTTATAGAGTGCACCTCTTATCCATTATCCATTACTCTATGTGATAATTACGATAATGTATCCCCTACTGTAAATTATAAGGGATAATGTATCCCCTACTGTAAATTATAAGGGATAATGTATCCCATACTGTAAATTATAAGGGATAATGTATCCCCTACTGTAAATTATAAGGGATAATGTATCCCGTACTGTAAATTATAAGGGATAATGTATCCCCTACTGTAAATTATAAGGGATAATGTATCCCGTACTGTAAATTATAAGGGATAATGTATCCCATACTGTAAATTATAAGGGATAATGTATCCCCTACTGTAAATTATAAGGGATAATGTATCCCCTACTGTAAATTATAAGGGATAATGTATCCCCTACTGTAAATTATAAGGGATAATGTATCCCCTACTGTAAATTATAAGGGATAATGTATCCCCTATTGTCTTTTATAAGTCTAACAGAAGTCATTGGGGATTTCTGTGTCCATATTAAGGATTCAGGCTGAATCACAAAATGAATGGGCCAGGATGGGGGACCGAACGGTGACCATACACGCGGCAGAATTTAGATTGATTAGAGATATATGTCTAATGTCTAATGGCCTCTATATTCCCATCAATTCAAACAATTCAATCTAATTCAGGACTTTTTTTGTGTTTTAGACCGATTGGCAATATCGATCCTTTTATCCAAGGATGAATGTCTAATCTGTCTTGTTTGAGCAGTGTATGGATGCGATAGATTGTACAATGGAACATCTGGTCTATGAATTGTGTTACAGTGTTATTTCTAGATTCTTTGTATTACGCCTTTCATTGAGTTGCTCTGGTTCCTCAGACACCGGTTGTTCAGTTTGTTGGACTGTAATGATTGGGTCTGATGTCAAATTATAAACACAGATAGAAAGGGGAATCGGTCCTTAGAACAATCCGAAGATCCTAGTGCGAAGCGCCACCCAGTGTAGGGAAACAGAATGGCAGGAGAAACCAGTATTAGCCAATCAGATTTTATCTAACTCCAATAGACCAGTAATAAACTGAAATGTGATTGGTTGGTGCACATTAATAGAAATCCTCTTATTTACACTCACAATGTGTGTTCACAATCCTCCTGCAACAAAATGTCATTTACCCCCAGGGACAGGATGGGCAGGTGGATACAATGTTACAACCATATGGGGCGGGGTCAGTGTCTGTCACAGGTGAATTGCTGAGAGATGACAGATCATTGGCCACACCCACAAGACTGGAATTTCTGGATTGACAGCTGAACAGTAACTAGATACAAGCAGAACCAGGGGGGAGGGGTCAGCACATTCCCAAAGCATCATGGGAGGGGTTACATCAGATAAGGTCCCACTTATTACTAATTCCCTGTGTGAACTCTGACCCAGTGTCTGGTTCGTGTAACTAGTTTCATTAAATATTAATATAAACAGGTCAACCCCAAAAACCGGTGAGCTGGCAGGGAATGCTGGGAGTTGTAGTTTATAAACATAGTCAGGGTGGGGGGAGAGGTGCAGTATGTGTCTCATGGTGCCCATACATTAGTTCTAACCCCCCAACTGATCCACGCCGTTCAATCTATTCCTGGATCCTAATGGATCAAATTAATAAAGATTTAAAGGGGAAGTGTGAAAATGAGGGACAAGAAATAACAGAAACAGAAAATAAAATGAAGTGGGATGAGGCAGAGAGGATGCTGGGAATTGGATGAGGCAGAGAGGATGCTGGGAATTGTTGTTCTCCTGCCAGAGGGTCTGGGTATACAATGTATCATTCCCTGTGGCTGTGGAGGGTTGTGATGTGACAATAAGGGTGAATAGGATTCCCACCTATTGTAATTGTGTATGAATTAAAACCCTGAGATGTGCAGTCATGTTGGAAAGTCCCAAGTACCACTGGGGGCCACGACCAGCTCCCTGTGTGGCCCCAGCACACACAGTCTGTTCCAGAGCACAAGGGGTTAACTCCACTTTCACCGTGACATTTACTGTCCATCCAATGGAGACGCGGGGAACCTGTTTGTCAGGAGATTGAGCAGGTTTGACGGTAACAACATAACTGTGATTCCTTTTTAAAGGGCCACAGACATTAAAGGGCCCCTGTGTGTTCCACCCAAGGAAATCAAAGTGTGTAATTATTATTGTGGATTTATATAGCGCCAACATCTTCCGTAGCACTGTACGATGACATGTATATATTCACATCAGGCCCTGCCCCGAAGAGCTTACAATCTAAGACACATATTTGACACATACAACCTATCAGTATGTCTTTATGATTGTGGGGGAAACCAGAGTGTGAAACTCACACAAGCACAGGGAGAACATACAAACTCCTTGCAGATGTGTCCAAGGGTGGAATCGAACTCAGCAATCAATGCTGCAAGGTATCAGTTCTAACCACTGAGTCACCGTACTGCCCAATGTTTAATGTCACCCCAGTGTGTAACATCCCCCAGTGTGTAATCACCAGTGTGTAATTCCCCCAGTGTGTAATCACCAGTGTGTAATTCCCCCAGTGTGTAATGTCACAACAGTGTGTAACATCCCCCAGTGTGTAATCACCAGTGTGTAATTCCCCCAGTGTGTAATCACCAGTGTGTAATTCCCGGAGTGTGTAATTCCCCCAGTGTGTAATGTCACCCCAGTGTGTAATGTCACCCCAGTGTGTAATTCCCCCAGTGTGTAATCACCAGTGTGTAATACCCCCCAGTGTGTAATCACCAGTGTGTAATTCCCCCCAGTGTGTAATCACCAGTGTGTAATTCCCCCTCAGTGTGTAATGTCACCCCAGTGTGTAATTCCCCCTCAGTGTGTAATGTCACCCCAGTGTGTAATTCCCTCAGTGTGTAATCACCAGTGTGTAATTCCCCCCAGTGTGTAATTACCAGTGTGTAATTCCCCCTCAGTGTGTAATGTCACCCCAGTGTGTAATTCCCCCAGTGTATAATCACCAGTGTGTAATTCCCCCAGTGTGTAATCACCAGTGTGCAATTCCCCCTCAGTGTGTAATGTGACCCCAGTGTGTAATTCCCCCTCAGTGTGTAATGTCACCCCAGTGTGTAATTCCCTCAGTGTGTAATGTCACCCCAGTGTGTAATTCCCCCAGTGTGTAATTCCCCCCAGTGTGTAATGTCACCCCAGTGTGTAATTTCCCCCAGTGTGTAATTTCCCCCAGTGTGTAATTCCCCTCAGTGTGTTATGTCACCCCAGTGTGTAATTCCCCCCAGTGTGTAAATCCCCCAGTGTGTAATGTCACCTCAGTGTGTAATGTCACCCCAGTGTGTATTGTCACCCCAGTGTGTAATTCCCCCAGTGTGTAATCACCAGTGTGTAATTCCCCCCAGTGTGTAATCACCAGTGTGTAATTCCCCCTCAGTGTGTAATGTCACCCAGTGTGTAATTCCCCCAGTGTGTAATTTTCCCCAGTGTGTAATTCCCCCCAATGTGTAATGTCACCCCAGTGTGTAATTCCCCCCAGTGTGTAATTTCACCCAGTGTGTAATGTCACCCCAGTGTGTAATTCCCCCCAGTGTGTAATTTTCCACAGTGTGCAATTTTCCCCAGTGTGTAATTCCCCCCAGTGTGTAATTTTTCCCAGTGTGTAATTTTCCCCAGTGTGTAATTCCCCCCAATGTGTAATGTCACCCCAGTGTGTAATTCCCCCCAGTGTGTAATTTCCCCCAGTGTGTAATGTCACCCCAGTGTGTAATTCCCCCCAGTGTGTAATTTTCCCCAGTGTGTAATTCCCCCCAGTGTGTAATTCCCCCCGTGTGTAATTCCCCCCAGTGTGTAATCACCAGTGTGTAATTCCCTCAGTGTGTAATGTCACCCCAGTGTGTAATGTCACCCCAGTGTGTAATGTCACTCCAGTGTTTAATGTCACCCCAGTGTGTAATTCCCCCAGTGTGTAATTCCCCCCCAAAGTTGGGGTGGGTGTAATCACCAGTGTGTATTTCCCTCAGTGTGTAATGTGACCCCCAGCGTGTAATTCCCACCTGTGTAATTCCCCCCATGTGTAATCACCAGTGTGTAATTTCCCTCAGTGTGTAATGTTACCCCAGTGTGTAATTCCCCCAGTGTGTAATTTCACCCCAGTGTGTAATTCCCCCCCAATGTGTAATTCCCCCCAGTGTGTAATCACCAGTGTGTAATTTCCCTCAGTGTGCAATGTGACCCCAGTGTGTAATTCCCCAGTGTGTAATTTTCCCCTTGGGTGTAATTTCCCCTAGTGTGTAATTTCACCCCAGTGTGTAATTCCCCCCAATGTGTAATTCCTCCCCCCAGTGTGTACATCACCATTGTATTCCCCTCAGTGTAATGTCACCCCAGTGTGTAAATTCCCCCTCAGTGTGTAATGTCACCCCAGTTTGGTAATTCCCTCAGTGTGTAATCACCAGTGTGTAATTCCCCCCCAGTGGTAATCACCATGTGTAATTCCCCCCAGTGTGGTAATCACCAGTGGTAATTCCCCCTCATTGTGTAATGTCACCCCCCAGTGGTGTAATTCCCCCCTCAGTGTTAATGTCACCCCAGTGTGTATTCCCTCAGTGTGTAATCACCAGTGTGTAATTCCCCCCAGTGTGTAATTACCATGTGTAATTCCCTCCAGGTGTAATTCACCCCAGTGTGTAATTCCCCCATGTATATCACCAGTGTGTAATTCCCCCAGGTTAATCCCATGCATCCCGTGTGTAATCCCCAGTGTGTACTTCCCCCTCAGTGTGTAATGTGACCCAGTGTGTATTCCCCCCAGTGGTGTAATGTCACCCCTGTTTAATTCCCCCAGTTGTAATTCCCCCCAGTGTGTAATGTCACCTCCAGTGTGTATTTCCCCCAGTGTGTCAATTTCCCCCAGTGTGGTAATTCCCCTCAGTGTGTAATGTCACCCCCAGTGTGTAATTCCCCCCAGTGTGTAAGTCCCCCATGTGTAATGTCACCCCCAGTGTGTATTGTCACCCCAGTGTGTATTCCCCCAGTGTGTAATCACCAGAGGTTAATTCCCCCCAGTGTGTAATGTCACCCATTGTGTAATCCCCCCAGTTGTAATTTCCCCCAGTGTGTAATTCCCCCCAGTGTGTAATTTCCCCCCAGTTGGTAATGTCACCCAGTTGTAATTCCCCCCATGTGTAATTTTCCACAGTGTGCAATTTTCCCCCAGTGTGGTAATCCCCCCAGTTGTGTAATTTTTTTTCCCAGTGTGTAATTTTCCCCAGTGTGTAATTCCCCCCAATGTGTATGTCACCCCAGTGTATTCCCCCCATGTGTAATTTCCCCCAGTGTGTTAATGGTCACCCCAGTGTGTATTATTCCCCCCAGTGTGTATTTTCCCCAGTGTGTAATTCCCCCCAGTGGTAATTTCCCCCCCTGTGTGTAATTCCCCCCAGTGTGTAATACACCAGTGGTGTAATTCCCTCAGTGTGATGTCACCCCAGTGTGTAATGTCCCCCAGTGTGTAATGTCACTCCCGTGTTTAATGTCACCCCGTGTGTACTCCCCAGTGTGTAATTCCCCCCAGTGTTAATTCCCCCCAGTGTGTAATCACCAGTGTGTAATTTCCCTCAGTGTGTAATGTGACCCCAGTGTGTAATTCCCCCCATGTGTACTTCCCCCCAGTGTGTAATCACCAGTGTGTAATTTCCTCATGTTATGTTACCCCAGTGTGTAATTCCCCCAGTGTGTAATTTCACCCCAGTGTGTAATTCCCCCCAATGTGTAATTCCCCCCAGTGTGTAATCACCAGTGTGTAATTTCCCTCAGTGTGCAATGTGACCCCAGTGTGTAATTCCCCCAGTGTGTAATTTTCCCGTGTGTATTTCCCCCTAGTGTGTAATTTTCACCCCAGGTGTATTCCCCCAATGTGTAATTCCCCCCCAGTGTGTAATCACCAGTGTGTAATTCCCCCCCGTGTGTAATTCCCCCCAATGTGTAATTCCCCCCAGTGTGTAATCACCAGTGCGTAATTCCCCCCAGTGTGTAATTCCCCCCAATGTGTAATCACCAGTGTGTAATTCCCCCCATGTTGTAATCACCAGTGTGTAATTCCCCACAGTGTGTAATGTCACCCCAGTGTGTAATCACCAGTGTGTAATTCCCCCCAGTGTGTAATGTCACCCCAGTGTGTAATTTCCCTCAGTGTGTAATGTCACCCCAGTGTGTAATGTCACCCCAGTGTGTAATTCCCCCAGTGTGTAATTCCCCCCAGTGTGTAATTTCCCCCAGTGTGTAATTCCCCCCAATGTGTAATGTCACCCCAGTGTGTAATTCCCCCGGTGTGTAACATCCCCCAGTGTGTAATTCCCCCGGTGTGTAATTTTCCCCATGTGTAATGTCAACCCAGTGTGTAACATCCCCCAGTGTGTAATCACATTGTGGTATTCCCCATGGTATGCCCCCAGTGTGTAATGTCACCCACCCATGTGTAATTCCCTCAGTGTTAATCACCATTGTGTAATTCCCCCCAGTGTGTAATCACCAGTGTGTAATTTCCCCCTGTGTAATGTCACCCAGTGTGTAATTCCCTCAGTGTGTAAGTCACCCCAGTGGTAATTCCCTCTCAGTTGTGTAATGTCACCCCAGTGTGTAATTCCCCCAGTGTGTAATGTCACCCCAGTTGTGTAGATCCCCCCCCAGTGTGTAATTCCCCCCAGTGTGTAATTCCCCTCCGTGTGTAATGTCACCCCAGTGTGTATTGTCACCCCGTGTGTAATCACCAGTGTGTAATTCCCCCCGGTGTAATCACCAGTGTGTAATTCCCCCTCAGTGTGTAATGTCACCCCAGTGTGTAATTCCCCCCAGTGTGTATTCCCCGTGTGTAATTTCCCCCAGTGTGTAATTCCCCCCAATGTTTAATGATGTCCCCCCAGTGTTAATTCCCCCCAGTGTGTAATTTTCCGCAATGTGTAATGTCACCCCAGTGTGTAATGTCACCCAGTGTGTAATTCCCCCAGTTGTGTAATTTCCCCCAGTGTGTAATGTCACCCCAGTGTGTAATTCCCCCCCAGTGTGTAATTCCCCCCAGTGTGTAATCACCAGTGTGGTAATTTCCCTCAGTGTTTTATAGTCACCCCAGTGAGTTATTCCCCCGGTGTGTAATTTTCCCCAGTGTGTATGTACCACCCCCGTGTGTATGCACCCGCCCCAGTGTGTAATTCCCCCAGTGTGTAATTTCACCCCAGTGTGTCACCCCCTGTGTAATTCCCCCCAGTTGTGGTAATCACCAGTGTTTTTCCCTCAGTGTTTAATGTCACCCCAGTGTGTATTCCCCCGTGTTGTGATTTCCCCAGTGTAATTTCCCCAGTGTGTAATGTCACCCCAGTGTGTAATTCCCCCCAGTGTGTAATCACCAGTGTGTAATTTCCCTCAGTGTTTAATGTCACCCATGTGTAATTCCCCCGGTGTGTAATTTCCCCAGTGTGTAATGTCACCCCAGTGTGTAATGTCACCCCAGTGTGTAATTCACCCCAGTTGTGTAATTCCCCCCAGGTGTAATTTCCCTCAGTGTTTAATGTCACCACCAGTGTGTAATCCCCCGGTGTGTAATTTCCCCAGTGTGTAATGTCAACCCAGTGTGTACCATCCCCCAGTGTGTAATCACCAGTGTGTAATTCCCCCAGTTTGTAATGTCACCCCAGTGTGTAATTCCCCCAGTGTGTAATCACCCCCCAGTGTGTAACTTCCCCCAGTGTGTAATCACCCAGTGTGTAATTCCCCCTCAGTGTGTAATGTCACCCCAGTGTGTAATTCCCCTCAGTGTGTAATGTCACCCCACCCAGTGGTAATTCCCCTCAGTGGTAATGTCACCCCAGTGTGTAATTCCCCCCAGTGTGTAATGTCACCCCAGTGTGTAATTCCCCCCAGTGTGTAATTCCCCTCATGTGTAATGTCACCCCAGTGTGGTTGTTCACCCCCAGTGTGTAATCACAAGTGTGTAATTCCCCCCAGTGTGTAATTCCCCTCAGTGTGTAATGTCACCCCAGTGTGTAATTCCCGCCAGTGTGTAATGTCACCCCAGTGTGTACTTCCCCGTGTGTAATTTCCCCCAGTGTGTAATGTATCCCCCCAATGTGTAATGTTCCCCCAGTGTGTAATTCCCCCCAGTGGTGTAAATTTTCCCCAGTGTGTAATTTTCCGCAATGTGTAATGTCACCCCAGTGTGTAATGTCACCCCAGTGTGTTTCCCCCAGTGTGTACATTTCCCCCAGTGTGTAATGTCACCCCAGTGTGGTAATTCCCCCCAGTGTGTAATTCCCCCCAGTGTGTAATCACCAGTGTGTAATTTCCCTCAGTGTTTAATGTGCACCACCAGTGAGTTATTCCCCCGGTGTGTAATTTTCCCCAGTGTGTAATGTCCACCCCGTGTGTAATGTCACCCCAGTGTGTAATTCCCCAGTGTGTAATGTCACCCCCAGTGTGTAATTCCCCCCAGTGTGTAATTCCCCCAGTGTGTAATACCAGTGTGTAATTTCCCTCAGTGTTTAATGTCACCCCAGTGGAATTCCCCCCGGTGTGTAATTTTCCCCAGTGTGTAATGTCACCCCAGTTGTAACATCCCCCAGTGTGTAATCACCAGTGTGTAATTCCCCCAGTGTGTAATGTCACCCCAGTGTGTAATGTCACCCCAGTGTGTAATTCCCCGTGTTAATCACCAGTGTGTAATTCCCCCCAGTGTGTAATCAACCATGTGTGTAATTCCCCCTCAGTGTGTAATGTCCACCAGTGTGTAATTCCCTCAGTGTGTAATGTCACCCCAGTGTGTAATTCCCTCAGTGTGTAATGTCACCCCAGTGTTTAATTCCCCCAGTGTGTAATGTCACCCCAGTGTGTCATTCCCCCCAGTGTGTAATTCCCCTCAGTGTGTAATCGTCACCCCAGTGTGTATTTGTCACCCCAAGTGTGTAATCACCAGTGTGTAATTCCCCCCCAGTGTGTAATTCCCCTCAGTGTGTAATGTCACCCCAGTGTGTAATTCCCCCCAGTGTGTAATGTCACCCCAGTGTGAATTCCCCGTGTGTAATTTCCCCCCAATGTGTAATGTCCCCCCAGTGTGGTAATTCCCCCCATTGTGTAATTTTCCCTAGTGTGTAATTTTCCGCAGTGTAATGTCACCCCAGTGTGTAATGTCACCCCAGTGTGTAATTCCCCCCAGTGTGTAATTTCCCCCAGTGTGTAATGTCACCCCAGTGTGTAATTCCCCCTAGTGTGTAATCACCAGTGTGTAATTTCCCTCAGTGTTTAATGTCACCCCCCAGTGTGTTATCTCCCGCGGTTGTTTGTACTCTTCCCCAGTTGTGTATTCACCCTTGTGTGTAATGTCAGTCAACTAACCAAACAAAAAAACACAAGTGTGGTTAATTCCCCAGTGGTGTAACTGTCCCACCCCAGTGTTATTCCTCCCCCAGTGTGTAATTCCCCCCAGTGTGTAATCACCAGTGTGATATTTCCCTCATGTGTTTAATGTCACCGTCAACCCCAGTGTGTAATTTCCCCCGTGTGTGTAATTTCTCCCCAGTGTGTAATGTCCAATCCCCAGTGTTTATAATGTCACCCCAATGGGTGTATCTGTCACCCCGTGTGGTATTCCCCCTAGTGTAAGTGTTACCCTCAGTGTTTTTGTCACCCCCAGTGTTAATTCCTTCCCCCGGTGTTGACTTCCCCAGTGTGTAATGTCACCCCAGTGTGTAATTCCCCCCAGTGTGTAATTCTCTCCCCAGTGTGTAATGTCTCCCCCCAGTGTGTAATTCCCCCCGTGTGTAATTCCCCCCAGTGTGTAATTCCCCCCCCGTTGTCTGTCACCGCCATGTAATTCCCCGTGTGTAAGGTCACCCCCAGTGTGGAATTTTTCCCCCAGTGTGTAATTCCCCCCAGTGTGTAATGTCACCCCCAGTGTGTATTCCCCCCAGTGGTAAGTCACCCCATGTGTGTAATTCCCCCCAGTGGTGTAAACAAAAGTGGTGTAATTCCCCCCCAGTGTGAAATGTCACACCCATGGTGTAATGTCGCTACCAGTGTGTAATTCCCCCCCAGGTGTAATCACACCAGTGTGAATCCCCCGTGTGTAATGTCCCCACAGTGTGGTAATTCTCCCAGTGTGTAATTCACCCCCCATTGTGGTAATTCCCCCGTTCGAACCCCCCAGTGTGAATTCTCCCAGTTCCCCCAGTGGTGTCATTCCTTCCCCCCAATGGTGTAATCACCAGTGTGGTAATGTCACGCCCCAAGTGATGTAATCACACGTGGTGTAAATTCCCCCCCAGTGTGTAATGTCCACCCCAGTAATGTAATTCCCTTCCCCACTGTGTGAATCACCAGTGTGTATGTCACCCAGTGGTGTAATCACCAGTGTGTATTCCCCCCGTGTGTAATGTCACACCCAGTAGTAATTCCCCCCAAGGTTGTAATGTCACCCCCAGTGGTTTAATCCCCCCAGTGGTGTATGTCTACCCCCAGTGTGTAATTCCCCCCCAATGGTGTAATCACCAGTGCTGTAATTCCCCTCCAGTGTGTAATCACCAGTGTGTTATTCCCCCAGTGTGTGTAATGTCACCCCATTGATAATTCCCCCCAGTGTGTAATCACCAGGTGCATTCCCCCAGTGTGTAATGTCCCCCAAAGTGTGTAATTCCCCCCAGTGTGTAATGTCACACCCCCAGTGGTGTAAAATTCCCCCCAGTGTGGGTAATTCCCCCCCCGTGTGTAATCACCAGTGGTGGTAATTCCCTCAATGTTTTAATGTCACCCCTCCTCCAGAGTTATTTCCCCCGGTGTGTAATTTTCCCCAGTGTGTAATGTCCCCGCCGTGTGATTCACCCATGTGTGTAATTCCCCCAGTGTGTAATGTTCACCCCCACCCAGTGTGTATTCCCCCCATGTGTAAATTCCCCTCCCAGTGTGTAATCACCAGTGGTATTTTCCCTCAGTGTTTAATGTCCACCCTCCCAGTGTGTAATTCCCCCCGGTGTGTAATTTTTCCCCCCTGTGTCATGTCACCCCAGTGTTAACATCCCCAGTGTGTAAATCACCATGGTGTAATTCCCCCAGTTTACTGTCACCCCGTGTGTAATGCACCCCATGTGTAATTCCCCCAGTGTGTAATCACCAGTTGTGTAATTCCCCCCCAGTGTGTCACGCACAGTGTGAATTCCCCCTCAGTGAGTAATTGTCACCCCAGTGTGTAATTCCCCTCAAGTGTGTAATTGGTCACCCCAGTGGTTAATTCCCTCATGTGTAGTTCACATGTAATTCACCCCAGTGGTGTAAGTCCCCCAGTGTGTACAATGTCCCCCCCCGTGTGTAATTCCCCTCACCGTTGTGTAAAAGTCCCCTCAGTGTGTAATGTTCCCGTGTCTTATTGGTCACCTACCCATGTGAATCACCAGTGTTGAATTTCCCCCCAGTGTGTAATTCCCCCCGTCAGTGTGTAATGTCAACCCCAGTGGTGTATTCCCCCCCAGTGTGTATTCACCCCGTGTGATCTTCCCCGGGTGTTATCAATTCCCCCCAATGTGGTAATGTCCCCCCAGTGTGTAATTCCCCCCCAGTTGTAATTTTTCCCTAGTGGTGTATTTTCTCCGGCATGTGTAATGTCACCCCCTTACCCCAGCCCAGTGTGTAATGTCCCCACCCCCCAGTGTGAACTTGCCCCCATGTGTAATGTCCCCCAAGTGTGTAAGTCCACCCTACAGTGTGTAATCACCAGTGGTGTAATTTCCACAGTGTTTGTACAATTTATCCCTCCGTGTGTAATCTGTCCCCAGTGTGTATTCCCCCGGAAGCGTTCCAGTGAATGTCACCCATGGTGTAATAGTCCGCCCAGTGTGTAATCCAGTGTCTCACCGCCAGTGTGTAATTCCCCCCAGTGTGTAATCCCCCAACCCAGTGTGGGAAATCACCAGTGTGTAAATTTTCCGCTCAGTGTTTAATTTCACCCCACCCGTGTGTAATTCCCCCCGTGTGTTATGTTTCCCCACGTGTTATCACATTGTTTACGATGTTTAATGCCCCCCCCAGTGTGTAATGTCACCACCCAGTGTGTTAATTCCCCCCAGTGTGTAATTTCCCTCAGTGTTTAATTGTCACCCCCAGTGTGTATTCCCCCGGTGTGGTAACTTTCCCCCCCCCCCAGTGTGTAATGTCACCCCAGTGTGTAATTCCCCCCAGTGTGTAATTCTCCCCAGTGTGTAATGTCTCCCCAGTGTGTAATTCCCCCCGTGTGTAATTCCCCCCAGTGTGTAATTCCCCCCAGTGTGTAATGTCACCCCAGTGTGTAATTCCCCGTGTGTAATGTCACCCCAGTGTGGTAATCCCCCCGTGGTGTAATCCCACCATGTGTAACTGTCACCCCAGTGTATCACAGTATTCCCCCCGTGTGTAATGTCCCTCCATATTCCCCAGTGTGTAAACAAAAGTGTGTAATTCCCCCCAGTGTGAAATGTCACCCCCATGTGTGTAATGTCTCACCAGTGTGTAGTTCCCCCCAGTGTGTAATCACCAGTGTGAAATTCCCCAGTGTGTAATGTCACCCCAGTGTGTAATTCTCCCGTGTGTATGTTCCCCCCAGTGTGTGTAATTTCCCCCCAGTGTGTAATTCCCCCCAGTTGTGTAATGTCAACCCCAGTTGTGTAATTCCCCCCCCAAGTGTGGAATCACCAGTGTTGTAATGTCACCCCATGGTTAATCACCAAGTGTGTATTCCCCCCAGTTGTGTAATGTCACCCCAGATGTATTCCCGCCCATTGTGTATGTCACCCCAGTGTTTACTTTAATCCCCACCCAGTGTGTTATGTCACCCACAGTGTGAATCCCCAACCCAATGTGTTTAATCACCAGTGTGTAAATTCCCCCAGTGTGTAAATCACCAGTGTGTTTATCCCCCAGTGTGTACATGTCTCACCCCATATGTAATTCCCCCCAGTGTGTATCACCAGTGTGCAACTTCCCCCCAGTGTGTAATGTCCACACCAGTGTGTAACCATTCCCCCCGTGTGTAATGTCACCCTCAGTAGTGTAATTCCCCCCAGTGGTGTAAATCACCAAGTGTGTTGTCCCCCCATGTGTATGTCACCACCCCAGTGGTGTAACCTCACCAGTTGTATTCCCCCACGTGTTAATGTCACCCCCCATGTGTAATTCCCCCCCCCCCAATGTGTAATCACCAGTGTGTAATGTCACCCCAGTGTGTAATCACCAGTGTGTAATTCCCCCCCAGTGTGTTAAATGTCACCAACATATGTAATTCCCCCCCAGTGTGTAATCACCAGTGTGTAATATTCCCCTCCAGTGTTAATGTCACCCGTGTCAATCCCCCCCATGTGTGTATGTCACCCCAGATGTCATTCCCCCCATGGGTGTAATCACCAGTGTGCAATTCCCCCCAGTGTGTATGTTCACCCCAGTGTGTAAGTTCCCCCAGTTGTATGTCAACCCAGTATGTAATCCCCCCAGTTGTAATCACCAGTGTGTAATTCCCCCCGTGGTGTAAGTGTCACCCCAGTGTGTTAATCACCAGTGTGTACTTCCCCCAGTGTGAATGTCACCCCCAGTGTGTAATTCCCCCCCAATGTTGTAATCACAAGTGTGTACCACTGGGGGGACTTACATACGGGTGACTTACACACTGGTGATTACACATTGGGGGGAATTACACACTGGGGTGACATTACACCTGGGGGGAATTACACACTGGTGATTACACACTGGGGGGAATTACATACTGGGGTGACATTACACACTGGGGGGAATTACACACTGGTGATTACACACTGGGGGGAATTACATACTGGGGTGACATGATCCCAGGTTGTAATTTTCCCTCAGTAGTTTTTAATGTCACCCCCCAGGGTGTACCATCCCCCATGTGTAACATCACCAGTGTGTAATTCACCCCAGTGTGTAATGTCAACCCCAGTGTGTAATGTCCACCCAGTGTGTAAGTTCCCCAGTGTGAATCACCAGTGTGTAATTCCGCCCCAGTGTTGTAATCACCAGTGTGTAATTCCCCCTCACATAGGTGTAAGACCCATGGTCAATCCCCAGTGTGTAATGTCCTCAATGGATTCCCTCGTGTGATGTCACCCCCAGTTGTAATCCCCTCATTGTGTAATGTCACCCCAGGTGTGTAATTCCCCCCCAGTGTGTAATTTCCAGTGGTCATGCCCCCATGTGATGTCTACACCCTCAGTGGTAATTCTTGATTATGTCACAGTGTGTACTTCACCCCTATCATATGTTGATTCCCCCCCGTGGGTATCCCCTCAGTGTTGTAATGTCACCCCATGTGGTAATTCCCCCCATTGTGTAATGTCACCCCTGTGTGTAATTCCCCGTGTGTAACTTCCCCCTCCACTGTGTAATGTCCCTCCCATGGTGTAATTCCCCCAGTGTGTAATTTTCCCTCTCTAGTGTGTATTTTTTCCGCAATGTGTAATGTCACCCCCCAGTGTGTAATAGTCCCCCCAGTGTGTTAATTCCCTCCCCTGTGTATTTTCCCCCAGTGTGTAAGTCACCCAGTGTGTAATTCCCCCCCAGTGTGGTAATACACATGGTGTTATTTCTCCCTCATGTTTACTGTCACACCCCAGTGTGTTTTCCCCCCCGGTGTTAATCTTCCCCAGTGTGTGTAATGTCCTCTGGGTGTAATGTCACCCCAGTTGTTTATATTCCCCCATGTGTGTAATGTCCACCCACCCATTGTTGTCAATTCCCCCAGTTTGTAATGGCCCCCCAGTGTAATCACCAGTGTGTAATTTCCCCTCAGTGTTTAGTCACCCCATGTGTATTCCCCCGGTGGTTGTAATTTTCTCCCCAGTGTGTAATGTCCCCCACCCCAGTGGTTTAATGTTCACCCCGGTGTGTTAATGTCACCCGCCAGTGGTTATTCCCCCCCAGTGGTGTAATTTCCCTCAGTGTTTAACTATTTGTCACCCCCATGTGTAATTCCCCCGGTGTGTAACTTTCCCCAGTGTGTAATGTCACCCCAGTGTGTAATTCCCCTACCCATGTTTGTAATTCCCCTTTCATGCCTCCCCAGTGTTGTAATGTCTCCCCAGGTGCTCCGTGTTAATTCCCCCCAGTGTGTAATGTCACCCCAGTTGTAATTCCCCGTGTGTAATGTCACCCCCATGGTGTAATGCAACCCCATGTGTAATTTCCCCCCCCAGTGTGTAATTTTACCCCCAGTGTGTAATGTGGCACCCCCGTGTGTATTCCCCCCCAGTGTGTATGGTCACCCAGTGTGTAATTTTCCCCCCAGTGTGTAATCACTAAGTGTGTCATTCCCCCCGTGTGAAATGTCACCGCAGTTTGTGTATGTCTCACCAGTGGTTAATTCCCCCCAGTTTGGTAAATACCAGTGTGAAATTCCCCCAGTGTGTAATTTCACCCCAGTGTGTATTCCTCCCAGGTGTAATGTCACCCAGTGTGTATTCCCACCAGTGTGAATTCCCCCAGTGTGTAAGTTCCACTCCCCAGTTGTAATTTCCGAGTGTCGATCCCCCCAATTTGTAATCACCAAGTGTGTAATGTCACCCCAGTGTGTAATCACACAGTGTGTATTCCCCCCCCAGTGTGTAATTGTCACCCCAGTAATGTTACTTCCCCATTAGTGTGTACTTCCCCCATGTGTAATGTCACCCCCAGTGTTTTAATCCCCCCCGTGTGTAATGTCACCCCCCAGTGTGTAATTCCCCCCCCCCAATGTGTAATCACCAGTGTGTAATGTCACCCCAGTGTGTAATCACCAGTGTGTATTCCCCCAGTGTGGTAATGTCACCCCGAGTATGTATTCCCCCCCAGTGTGTAAGTCACCAGTGTGCACTTCCCCCCCGTGTGTAATGGTCACCCCAGTGGTGGAATTCCCCCCAGTATGTAATTCCCCCCGTGTTTTAATCACCAGTGTGTAATTTTCCCTCATAGTTTAATGTCACCCCAAACCCAGTGTGTATTCCCCACCCATCCGTTGTTAATTTTTCCCCAGTGTGTAATGTTCACCCCACGGTTTAAGTTCCCCAGTGTTAATGTCCACCCATGAATCACCCAGTGTGTAATTCCCCCCATGTGGATATTTCGCCTCATGTGTTTAATGTCACCCAGCCAGTGTGTAATTCCCCGTGTGGTAACTTTTTCCCCAGTGTGTAAACTGGTCACCCCAGTGTGTAATTCCCCCCATTTACCTCCCCATGTAGTCCCCAGTGTGTAATTCCCCCCCGTGTGTAATGTCCATCCCCATGGTAATTCCCCCCGTTTGGTAATTCCCCCCACGTGTAATGTCAACCCCTAGTGTGTAAATGTCCCCCGTGGTGTCATTCACCCCCCAGTGTGTATGTCCCCCAGTGTGTAATGTCCCCAAAAAAAAACCAGTGTGTAATCTCCCCCAGTGTGTTGGACACCCGTGTTCATCCCACCCATTAACACAGATGTGAATTCCCCCCCCCAGTGTGTAATGTCCACCCAGTGTGTAATGTCCCTTGCACACAGTTGGTAATTTTCCCCCCTGTATTCCCGTGTGTAGCACGTGTTCCCCATGTCCCAATGTGAAATTCCCCCCAGTGTCGCTAATGTCCAGTGTCCTTCCTCCCAGTGTGTAATGTCACCCCCGTTGGTTGGGTATTACCCCCAGTGTGTAATTCCCCCATGTGTAATGTCACCCCAGTGTTGTAATCATTCCCCCCACATGTGTAATCACCAGTGTTGTAATGTCCACCCCAGTGTGTAATCACCGTGTGTAATTCCCCCAGTGTGTACTGTCACCACTCACCAGTATGGTAATTCCCCCAGTGTGTAATTCCCCCCCAGTGGGTGTATGTCACCACCCCAGTGCTTTAATCCCCCCATGTGTAATGTTCCACCGCCAGTGTGTATCCGCCATTCCCCCCCAATGTATCACCAGTGTTGTAATTCCCCCCCAGTGTGTAAATCACCAGTGGTGTTATGTCCGCCCAGTGTGTACTGTCACCCCAGTATGTAATCCCCCAGTGTGGTATCCACAGTGTGCATTCCCCAGTGTGTGTAATGTCACCGCCGTGTGTAATTCCCCCCAGTTGTAAGGTCACCCCAGTATGAATGTGTTTCCCCCCAGTGGTGTATCACCAGTGTGTAATTCCCCCCAGTGGTAAGTCACCCATTTGTAATCACCAGTGTTCATTCCCCCCGTGTGTAATGTCACCCACAGTGGTGTAATTCGCTTCCTTCCCCCCCCAATGTGGTAATCACCAGTGTTTAATGTCACCACGCAGTTGTATCACCAGTGTGTAATCCATCCCCCCTGGGTTAAAATGTCACCACCAGTATGTAATTCCCCCCAGTGTGTAATCACCAGGTGTTATTCCCCCAGTGTGTGTAACTGTCCACCCAAGTGTGTCATTCCCCCACAGTGTGTATGTCACCCCGTATGTAATTCCCCCCCCCAGTGTGTAATCACCAGTGTAGCAATTCCCTCCCGTTTAATCACCACGTGTGTAACACCTGTAATTCTCAGGTCACCCCATTGTACCACCCATTGTGTAATTCCCCTCAGTGTGTACTCACTGTCACACCACCATCCCAGTATGTCAACCTTGGTACCCATTCCCCCCAGTGTGTAATCACCAGTTGTAATTCCCCCCAGTGGTGTAATGTCCACCCCAGTGTGTAATCACACGTGTGTAATTCCCCCCCAGGTGTAAGGTCCCACCCCGTGTTAATTCCCCCTCCCCCCCATGTGTAACACAAGTGTGTACACACTGTGTGGGGAATTACATACTGTGGGGGTGACATTACACACTTGTGAGCTACACCTTGGGGGGGACTTTACACACTGGGGTGACATTACACACTGGGGGAATACACACTGGGTGATTACACCCTGGGGTGAATTTCATACTGGGGTGACATTACACACTGGGGGGAATTACTACACTGTGATTACACACTGGGGGAATTACATACTGGGGTGACATTAATCCCCAGTGTGTAATTCCCCCCAGTGTGTAAGTCACCACCCCAGTGTGTAATTCCCCCCAGTGTGTATGTCACCCCAGTATGTATATTCCCCCGCAGTGTGTAATACACCCAGTGTGTAATTCCCCCCATGTGTGGTAATGGTCCACCCCAGTGTGTAAATTCCCCCCCATGTTTTAATTCCCCCCAGTGTGATATGACCCCTGGGGCCATATTTTAAAAGCAGTATCACTTTTTAATGGTACCGCGACTTTAACAATCGGTATCGTAAATTACGATTGTTAAGCCAGAGATTAATGATCGATTACGAAACCTTAGATTTACGATCCTCATAGAATAACATTGCGATACCGCGGGTTTATAAATATGGCCCCTGGTGTGTAATTCCCCTAGAGTTTCCAGTTTCATTCCCAGTGGCTGATCAGTTAGCAGAATCTTCATCTTGCAGAAGCGCTAGAGACTCAATCTACAACTATTTCCATTCAATATGTGTTGGCCGACCCACGATAATTATTATTGGACGATAATCTCACCTTGTATGGGCACTTTGTTGGGCAAAAAGGCCATTTAGTCAGAGATCATTACCTGGCCCCCCGTTTCGGCCAACAAAGTGCCCACACACGGCGAGAATATCGTCTGTAATGGGCGTGCATACACATCGTCCAATATATGAAAGTCAATATGCACAGTGCACCTGGGTGCAGACCTCTGATTCCCCACTTCCAAGGAAATAATATAATTCAATAAGATATGATGCAGAGTCGCACTCCAATGAAAGAGGTGGATTTATTTCAAACGACACATCAAATAATCACCAATAATCATCAACAATCACACATCAAATAATCATCAATAATCACACATCAAATAATCATCAATAATCACACATCAAATAATCACCAGTGATCATCAATAATCCTCGGAGTGGTGTAATGGCACCCTCAAGTGTGTAATCCCCCCATGTGTATGTCACCCGCCCGTATGTTAATTCCCCCAGTGTGTAATCGACCTGTAATGTCACCCGTGTGTACAACATTATCCCCCCAGTGTTGTATGTCACCCCAGGTCCGTTGGTAAATTACCCCCCAGTGTGTAATTCTCCCCGTGTGTAATGTTCACACCCAGTGGTTGTGGAATCCCCCCACGTGTGTAATCACCACGTGTGTAATTCCCACCCCAATGTTATCCGTGTGTAATCCCCAGGTTGTAATCACCCAGTGTTTCCCATGTGTTGTCACCCCATTGTAATTCCCCCCAGTGTGTTAATCACCAGTGTGGATGCAATTCCCTCCCCCCCAGGTGTAATGTCACCCCAGTGTGCTAATTCCCCCCCAGTGGTGTAATGTCCCCCCCAGTATGTAAATTCCCATTCCCCCCCGTGGTTGTATCACCATGTGTAATTCCCCCAAGGTTGTAATGTCACCCCAGTGGTGTAATCACCAGTGTGTAATTCCCCCACCGTGTGTAATGGTCCACCCCCACTACCCCAAGTGGTTGTTTAATTCCCCCCCCCAGATGTGTATCAACCAGTAATGTCACCATCCCCCCATTGGTGGTAATCACCAGTGTGTAAATTCCCCCCAGTGTGAATGGTCACCCCAGTTTAATCCCCCCAGTTGTAACTCCGTGGTAATTCCCCCCATGGTTGTTAATGTTCACCCATCATCGTGTGTATGTTCACCAGTATTAATCCCCCAGCCCAATGTTTTAAATCACAGAGTGTGTACACCTGGGGGGAATTACATACTGGGTGACATTACACACTTGTGAATTACACACTGTGAATACGTGGGGAAATTACACACTGGGGTGACATTACACACTGGGGGAATTACACACTGGTGATACACACCTGGGGGGAATTACATACTGGGGTGACATTACACACTGGGGGGAATTACACACTGGTGATTACCACCTGGGGGGAATTACATACTGGGGTGACATTAATCACAGTGGTGTAATTCCCCCCACGTGTGTAGTGTCACCCCATGTGTAATCCCCCCAGTGTGTTAATGTCACCGCCCCAGTTAATGTACCATTCCCCCGCCGTTGTGTAATCACCAGTGGTATTCCCCCCAGTGTGTAATGTCCCCAGTGTGTGTAATTCCCCCCAGTGTGTAATTCCCCCCGTGTGATATACCCCTGGGGCCATAGTTTTAAAAGCAGTAGCCTTTTTAGAATTGTACCGTGCGACTTTAACAATCGGTATCGTAAATTACGATTGTTTAAGCCACGAGATTAATGATCGATTACGAACCCTTATGATTGACGTCCTCATAGAATAACATTTGCGATAACAGGCGGGTTTTTATAAATATGGCCCCTGTTGTGTATTCCCCTAGGTTTTCCAGTTTCATTCCCAGTGGCTGTATCAGTTAGCGAATCTTCATCTTGCAGAAGCGCTAGAGACTCAATCTACAACTTTGTCCATTCAATATGTGTGTGGCCGACCCACGATAAATATTATTGGACGATAATCTCACCTTGTATGGGCACTTTGTTTGGGCAAAAAGGCCATTTAGAGTCAGAGATCATACCCTGGCCCCCCCGTTTCGGCCAACAAAGTGCCCACACACGCGAGAATATCGTCTGTTGGGGCGTGCATACACATCGTCCAATATATGAAAGTCATATACACAGTGCACCTGGGTGCAGACTCTGATTCTCCCACTTCCAAGGAATAATATATTCATAAGATATGATGCAGAGTCGCACTCCAATGACAGAGTGGATTTATTTCAAACGACGCACATCAAATATCACCAATAATCATCAACAATCACCATCATATCTCAATAATCACACATCAATAATCACCAATAATCACACATCAAATAATCACCAGTGATCATCATAATCACACATCAAACAAATAACACCAGTATCATCACTAATCTCACATCAAATAATCACCATGAATCATCATAATCACACATCAAATAATCACTAGTAATCATCAATAATCACACATTAAATAATCACCAATAATCATCAATAATCACACATCAAATAATCACCAATAATCACACATCAAATAATCACCAATGATCATCAATAATCACACAGTCAAATAATCACCAATAATCATCATAATCACACATCAAATAATCACCAGTGATCATCAATAATCACACATCAAATAATCACCAATAATCATCAATAATCACACTCAAATAATTACCAATAATCATCAATAATCCACACATCAAATAATCACCAATAATCATCAATAATCACACATCAAATATATCACCAATACACAATAATCAACACATTAGATAATCACCAATTAATCGCCAATAATCACCACAATCAAATAATCACCATAATCCATCAATATATCACCACATCAAATAATCACTATAATCACCAATAATACACACATCAATAACATCAAGAATACACAAATCAATATATCACCAATAATCACACATCAAATATCACATCACATACTCACATCAATAATCACACATTCAATCATCATAATACACATTCAAATCATCACAATAATCCACATAATAATCACCAGTGGTCATCAATAATCACACGCATCATATCACCATAAATCATCAATAATCACACCATCAAATAATCACCATAATCATCAATATCAACACATCAAATAATCCATATCATCATATCACACACACTCAAATAATCACAATAATCATCAATCAATCACCATAATAATCATCATCATCACACATCAAATAATCACCAATAATCATCATAATCACACTATCAAATAATCACCAATAATCATCAATAATCACACAACAAATAATCACCAATAATCACACACCAAATAATCACCAATAATCACCAATAATCACACATCAAATAATCACCAATAATCACACATCAAATAATCACCAATAATCACAAATAATCACCATAATCACACATCAAATAATCACCAGTGATCATCAATAATCACACATCAAATAATCACCAATAATCACACAGATCAAATAATCACCAATAATCATCAATAATCACACATCAAAATCACCAATATCATCAATATCACCTCAGTGTCAAATCAAATAATCAACTCAAATCACAATATCACACATTCAAATAATCACCATATCACACATCAATAATCACCAATAATCCACATCAAATAATCATCAACCATAATCAACCAATCAAATATCCCAATAATCACACATCAAATACCCAATCAATCATCACAATAATCACCATCCAACACATATCACCAATAATCATCAATAATCACACATCAAATAATCACCAATAAACATTATCAAATCTCACACATTAGATAAATCACCAATATCGCCAATAATCCACATCAAATAATCACACTAATAAAATCACAATAATCAACAATAATCATCATAATCACACAATCAATACTACAATAATCATCAATAATCACACATTAGATAATTACCAATAATCGCCAATAATCACACATCAAATAATAATCACCAATAATCATCAATAATCACACATCAAATAATCACCAATACTAATCACACATCAAATAATCACCAATAATCATCAATAATCCACATCAGATAATCACCAAATCATCAATAATCCAACAGTCAAATAATCACCAATAATCATCACTAATCACCCAAATATCACCATATCACCATAAATCACACATCAAATTAATTCCCAATACTCAACCAATTATCAACACATAATCACACCAGTATCACATAACAACTAGATATAATTCCAATCAATAACCCACTAATCATCTATCACTCGTATCATATCATTATCAATAACATCATATCACCTCGATAATCACCTAATAATCACCAGTAATCACCAGTATTTGATGTGTGGGTTTAAATAATACACCTCTTGCTTGGGTGCACTTGCATCATTTCTTAGTGCATACCATCATGCATACCCCCGTGATCACACTGTGTTAACTTTACGCACCGGTGTTTGTATTTCCCCATTCCGTGTCTATACATCCTCACCCGTTCGCTGTATGAGTTACCCTTGGATAGCCCAGACAGGTTATTTAACTTCAGGTTAATCTTGTTATTGGTCCCTACAGTTTAGAAAAACATGAAATTATCCTCTTATTAAGATCAGTGTTTGGCCTCCTGGTTACCCCCATATATAAACCACACCACACCCAACCTGTGCCCCTTGTGCCAGGTCATTCGACTCACATGCGGAAGATTAACTTGCCAACAAATGCCATGGACTGGTCCTGGGATCACCGTCCGATGGAAGGAACCGTCCACCTGACTAGGGAACTAGAGGTAACTATATCTAAAAATCATAACCACGCCAAACCCGGACTCACCTTACATGTGGGAGTGGACAAGATTCCGTGTCTGCTCATGTGCTGGTTCATACACTGGTCCACAAAGCCCATTAGATAAATATCTGAAGATGTTCCCCTTCCTGGCCAATCACTAATTGGTTATATATTTGTTATATATATAATGTATATGGTTATATTTATGGTTATATATATTATGGTTTATATATATGGTTATATGGTTATATCTTATTGTTATAATATATATTTTATGACTATATATGGTTATATGGTTATATATATGGTTATATATATATGGTTATATATATCTATACTCGTCTCTACTTCTTCTCTGGTTCTCTCTCTGGTTCTCTCTGGTTCCTCTCTCTGGTTTCTCTGGTTCTCTCTCTGGTTCTCTCTCTGGTTCTTCTGGTTCATCTCTCTCTGATTGTTCTCTGGTTCTGGTTCTCTCCTTGTGGTTCTCGATCTCTGGTTCTCTGTCTCTGGTCTCTCTCTACTGGTTCTTCTCTCTGGTTCTCTGTCCTTGGTTCTCTCTCCTGTTCTCTTTCTGGTTCTCTCTCGGTTCTCTCTCTGTCTCTGTCTCGGTTCTCTCTGTTCTCTTTCTGGTTCTCTCTCTCGGTTCTCCTCTCTCTCTGGTTCTCTCTCTCTGGTTCTTCTCTCTGGTTTCTCTCTCTTCTCTGGTTCTCTCTCTGGTGTCTCCTCGCTGGTTCTCTCTCTCGGTTCTCTCTCTTGGTTTCTCCTCGTCTCCGGTCTCTCTCTCTGGTTCTTGCTTTCTTCTCTCTCTCTCTGGTTCTCTCTTCTCTCTGGTCTCTGGTTCTCTCTCTCTCTTGTTCTCTCTGGTTCTCGGCCCCTCACCTTCTTTCCTCTTTTTTCTTCTCTGCTCTCTTCCCTGGTTATCTCTCTGGTTTCTTCTTGGTCTTCCTTTAATCTTCCGGTTTTTATGGTAGAGATCGCAAATCCAGACTGATTGTACAGGAGAGTTGGATTTACTGCTAAGGGATAATCATTTCGGAAACACGTTGCTTATCGATTTCATAACTTCTTCTCCAGTCCAGTTTCTGTGAGTCTATGCAATCATCCGACATCCGGTGGGTGTACAGTGAGTGCTTTGCTAATGCTAAGGAATCCCCAACGTCAACGTGTTATACGGAGCAATCTGCAGTGACATGTCTTCCGCTGACCCAAAGCATCACAACTACACCAAACACTAACACAACTCACATCGGGTCCAGATCACAAACCCAACTACGTAACCCCTGTAATCACACACACAACTCACAAAGGGGGGGGTCACAACCAACATTATTTGGGTTGGGGACAGTACACCTAGACACCAACATACACAAACAACACACACTAACACACTACACAAACACACTAACACACAAACACACGACACTACACAAACACACTACTAACTAATCACCACAACTACCACACAACTACACACCACACTACACTAAGACACCCTAACCAACACACACAACTACACAACCACACAATACCCAACTATACACCAAACACACCTGACTACACAAACACACACACACAACTACACAGAAACACACACAACTATCCATAACAACACACTACGAACCTCAACAAACACACACCAACTACAACAAACACAAACACACTAACTACACAAACACACTAACTACACAAACACACTAACTACACAAACACACTAACTAAACAAACACACACAACTACACAAACACACACAACTACACAAACACACACAACTACACAAACACACGTCCCCCCCAGTGTGTATTGTCACCCCAGTGTGTATTCCCCCAGTGTGTAATCACCAGTTTTGTAATTCCCCCAGTGTGGTAATCACCAGTGTGTAATTCCCCTCATGGGGTAATTGTCACCAGTGTGTATTCCCCCAGTGTGTAATTTTCCCCAGTGTGTAATTCCCCCCAATGTTACTGTCACCCAGTGTGTGAATTCCACCCCAGTTTGTAAATTTTCACCCACGTGTGTAATGTCACCCCCACAGTGTTTAATTTCCCCCCAGTGTGTAATTTTCCCGTGTGCATTTTTCCCCGTGGTAATTCCCCCAGTGTGGAATTTTTTTTCCCAGTGTGTACTTTCCCCATTGTGTAATTCCCCCCAATGTGTAATGTCACCCAGTGTGTATTCCCCCCAGTGTGTTAATTTCCCCCAGTGTGTAATTTCACCCCAGTGTGTACTTCCCCCGTGTGTAAGTCCCCCAGTGTGTAATTTTCCCCAGTGTGTAATTCCCCCAGTGTGTAATTCCCCCCGTGTGTATTCCCCCCAGTGTGTATCACCAGTGTGTGCAAGAAAACATAAAAAATAAAATAAACAAACAAATAAAAAAAAAAAAAAATAAAAAAAATCCTCAGTGTGTACTGTCACCCCAGTGTGTAATGTCACCCAGTTGTGGATGTCACTCCAGTTTTCATGTCACCCCAGTGTGTAATTCCCCAGTGGCAAATTCCCCCCAGTGTGTAATTCCCCCCAGTGTGTAATCAACCATGTTTAATTCCTCAGTGTGTCATGTTACCCCAGCGTGTAATTCCCCCGCCATGTGTAATTCCCCCCAGTGTGTAACACCAGTGTGTAATTTCCCTCAGTGTGTTAATGTTATCCCCAGTGTGTCATTCCCCCCAGTGTGTTAATTTCACCCCAGTGTGTAATTCCCCCCAAGATGTAATTCCCCCAGTGGTGTAATCACCAGTGTGTAATTCCCTCAGTGTGCAATGGTGACCCCAGTGGTGAATTCCCCCAGTGTTTAATTTTCCCTCAGTGGTGTAATTTTCCCTAGTGTGTACTTTCACCCCAGTGATGCTAATGCCCCCCATGTTAATTCCCCCCAGTGGTGTATCACCAGTTGTTTAATTCCGCCTCAGTGTGGTAATGTCACCCCAGTGTGTATTCCCCCTCAGTGTAAGTAATGTCCCCCCAGTGTGTAATTCCTCAGTGTGTAAATCACCAGTGTGTACTTCCCCCCATGTGTAATCACCAGTGTGTATCCCCCCATGTGTAATCACCAGTGTGTAATTCCCCCTCATTGTGTAATGTCACCCCAGTGTGTAATTCCCCTCAGTGTGGTAATGTCACCCCAGTGTGTAATTCCCCCTCAGTTGTGGAATCACCATGGTGTATTCCCCCCAGGTGTAATTACCAGTGTGTAATTCCCCCTCAGTGTGAATGTCACCCCAGTGTGTAATTCCCCCCGTGTATAAATCACCATTGTGTAAATTCCCCCAGTGTGTAATCACCATTGGCAATTCCCCCTCATGTGTAAATGTGACCCCAGTGTGTACTTCCCCCTCAGTGTGGTATGTCCCCCAGAGCAGCAGTGGTGTAATTCCCTCAGTGTGTATGTCACCCCAGTGTGTAATTCCCGCCGTGGGTAATTCCCCCCAGTGTGTACTGTCCCCCCAGTGTGTAATTTCCCCATTGTTGTAATTTCCCCCAGTGTGTAATTCCCCTCATGTGTAATGTCACCCCAGGTGTATTCCCCCCAGTGTGTAAATCCCCAGTGTGTAAGGTCACCCCGTGTTGTATTGTCACCCCAGTGTTAATTTCCCCAGTTGTGTATCACCAGAGTGTAATTCCCCCCAGTGTGGTATGTCACCCAGTGTGTAATTCCCCCAGTTTGTAATTTTTCCCCAGTGTGGAATTCCCCCCAGTGTGTAATTTCCCCAGTGTGTAATGTCCCCCCAGTGTGTAAGTCCCCCCATTGTGTAATTTTCCACAGGTGCAATGTTCCCCAGTGTTAATTCCCCCCAGTGTGGAATTTTTCCGCAGTGTGTCAATTTTCCCCATTTTGTAATTCCCCCCACTGTGTAAAAATGTCACCCAGTGTGTAATTCCACCCAGTGTTTATTTCCCGCCAGTGTGTAATGTACACCCCAGTGTGTAATTCCCCCAGGGTGTAATTTTCCCCAGTGTGTAATTCCCCCAGTGTGTAATTCCCCCCGTGTTTAATTCCCCCCAGTGTGTAATCACCAGTGTGTCATTCCCACCCTCAGTGTGTAATGGCTCACCCCAGTGTGTAATGTTCACCCCAGGTTAATGTCACTCCAGTGTTTTTGTCACCCCCATGTGGTTTAATTCCCCCAGTGTGTAATTCCCCCCATGGTGTAATTCCCCCCATGTGTAATCACCAGTGTGTAATTTCCCTCAGTGTGGTAATGTGACCCCAGTGGTAATTCCCCCCATGTTTGAATTCCCCCCAGTGTTGTACTCACCAAGTGTTTATTCCCCATTGTGTAATGTTACCATTGTGTAGATTCCCCCAGTGTGTAATTTCACCCCAGTGTGTAAATTCCCCCGCAATGTTATTCCGCCCCAGTGTGTAATCACCAGTGTGGTAATTTCCTCATGTGCAATGTGACCAGTTGGTGTAATTCCCCATTGTTGTAAAATATCCAATCATCCCCGTGTGATAATTTCCCCTGTGTGTAATTTCACCCCAGTGTTGTACTCCCCCCAATTTTTAATTCCCCCAGTGTGTATCACCAGTGTGTAGCCCCCCCGTGTGTAATTTCACCCCAATTGTAATTCCCCCCGTGTGTAATCACCAGTGGCGTAATTTCCCCCAGTGTGTATTCCCCCAATTTGGGTATCACCAGTGTGTATTCCCCCAGTGTGTAATCACCAGTGTGTAATGCTCCCACAGTGTGTAATGTCACCCCGTGTGTATCACCAAGTGTGTAATTCCCCCCAGTGTGTATGTCACCCCAGTGTGTAAATTTCCCTCATTGTAATGTCCACCCCAGGTGTGTATGTCACCCCAGTGTGTAATTCCCCCAGTTTGTATTCCCCCCAGTGTGTAATTTCCCCCCAGTGTGTAATTCCCCCCAATGTGTAATGTCACCCCAGTGTGTAATTCCCCCGGTGTGTAACATCCCCCAGTGTGTAATTCCCCCGGTGTGTAATTTTCCCCATGGGTATGTCAACCCAGTGTGTAACATCCCCAGTGTGTAACTCACAGTGTTAATTCCCACAGTGTGTAATGTCACCCCGTGGTGTAATGTTTTTTTTTTTATCACCCCAGTGTGTAATTCCTCAGTGTGTAATCCCAGTGTGTCATTCCCCCCAGTGTGTTCACCAGTGTGTAATTTTCCCCCTCGTGTGGTAATGTCACCCCATTGTGGTAATTCCCTCATTGTGTAAAGTCACCCCAGTTGGTGTAATTCCCCTCAGTGTGTAATGTCACCCCAGTGTTGTAATTCCCCCCCGTGTGGTAATGTCCCCCCCAGTGTGGTAATTCCCCGTGTTTAATCCCCCCCGTGTGTAATTCCCCCTCAGTGTCGTAATGTCACCCCAGTGTGTATTGTCAACCCAGTGTGTAATCACCAGTTTGTAATTCCCCCCAGTGGTGTAATCACCAGTGATGTACTTTCCCCCTCAGTGGTAATGTCACCCCATGTGTAATTCCCCCCCCGTGTGTCAATTCCCCTGTGTAATGTCCCCCATGTTTAATTCCCCCCGAATGTGTAATGTCCCCCCAGTGTTAATTCCCCCCAGGTGTAATTTTCCTCAATGTGGTTAATGTCACCCCAGTGTGTACTGTCACCCCAGTTTTTTTTTTTTATTTTGTTTTATGTGTACGTCCCCCATGTGTAATTTCCCCCATGTGTAATGTCAACCCCATTGTGTAATTTCCCCCCCATTGTGTACTTCCCCCCAGTGTGTAATCACCAGTGTGTATTTCCCTCAGTGTTTTAATGTCCCCCAGTGTGTTATTCCCCGGTGTGTAATTTTTCCCTCAGTGTGTAATGTCACCCCGTGTGTAATGTCACCAGTGTGGTATTCCCCAGTGTGTAATGTCCCCGTGTGTAATTCCCCCCAGTGTTTAATTCCCCCCAGTGGTGTAATCACCAGTGTGTAATTCCCTCCGGTTTAATGTCACCCCAGTGTCTGTAATTCCCCCGGTGTGTATTTTCCCAGTGTGTAATGTCACCCCAGTGTGTAAGTCACCCAGTTGTAATTCCCCCCGTGGTAATCACCAGTGTGGTAATTTCCCTCAGTGTTTAATCTCTCACCCAGTGTGTAATTCCCCTGTTGTAATTTTCCCAGTGTGTAATGTCAACCCCAGTGTTTTTAATGTCACCCCGTGTGTAATGTCACCCAAGTGTGTAATTCCCCCATGTGTAATTTCCCTCACTGTTTAATGTCACCCCAGTGTGTAAATTCCCCCGGTTTGTAATTTTCCCCAGTGTGGTAATTCAACCCGTGTGTACATCCCCCAGTGTGGTAATCACCCGTGTTGTAATTCCCCCCATGTGTTGTCACCCCAGTGTGTAATTCCCCAATTGTGTAAATCACCAGTGTGGTAATTCCCCCCAGTGTGTAATCACCGTGTGTAATTCCCCATCAGTGTGTAATGTCACCCCAGTGTGTAATTCCCTCAGTGTGTACTGTCACCCAGTGTGTAATGTCCCCTCAGTGTGTAATGTCACCCCCCCCCCCCCCCCCACCCCAGTGTGTAATTCCCCCCATGTGTAATGTACCCCAGTGTGTAATTTTCCCAGTGTTAATTCCCCTCAATTGTACTGATCACCCCATGGTATTGTCACCCATGTGTAATCACAAGTTTTGTAATTCCCCCCAGTGTTGTAATTCCCCTCCGTGTGTAATGTCACCCCAGTGTGTAATTCCCCCCGTGGTGTAATGTCCCCGCTTGTGTAATCCCCGTGTGGAATTTCCCCCAGTGTGTAATTCCCCCAATTGTATGTTTCCCCCAGTGTGTAAGCCCCCCAGTGTGGAATTTTCCCCAGTGTTTAATTTTCGCAATGTGTATGTCACTCCCAGTGTGTATGTCACCCCAGTGTGTATTTCCCCCATGTGTATTTCCCCCAGTGTGTATGTCACCCCAGTGTGTATTCCCCCCCCAGTGTGTATTCCCCCCAGTGTGTATCACCAGTGTGAATTTTTTTTTCCCTCGTGTTTAATGTCACCCCAGTGTAGTTATTCCGCCCGGTGGTGTAATTTTCCCCAGTTGTAATGTCACCCCGTGTGTAATGTCACCCAGTGTGTAATTCCCCCAGTGTGTAATGTCACCCCCAAGTGGTGTACTTCCCCCCCTGTTTAATTCCCCCCAGTGTGTCATCACCAGTGGTTGTAATTTCCCTCAGTGTTTTAATGTCACCCCAGTGGTACTTCCCCCGTTGTAATTTTCCCCAGTGTGTAATGTCACCCCAGGTGTCACATCCCCCCTGTGTACTCACCAGTGTGTAATTCCCCCAGTGGTGTAATGTTCACCCCAGTGTGTCCTTCACCCCAGTGTGTCAATTCCCACCAGTGTGTAATCACGCATGTGTAATTCCCCCCCAGTGTGTAATCACCAGTGTGTAATTCCCCCTCAGTGTGTAATGTCACCCCAGTGTGTAATTCCCTCAGTGTGTAATGTCACCCCAGTGTGTAATTCCCCCCAGTGTGTAATGTCACCCCAGTGTGTAATTCCCCCCAGGGTGTAATGTCCACCCCATGAGTAATTCCCGCCCAGTGTTAATTCCCCTCAGTGTGTAATGTACACCCCAGTGGGTGTATTGTCACCCCAGTGTTGTAATCACAGTGTTAATTTCCCCCCAGTGTGTAATTCCCCCTCAGTGTGTAATTCACCCCAGTGTGGTATTCCCCCCAGTGTGTAATGTCACCACCAGTGTGTATTTTCCCCGTGTGTAATTCCCCCCAATGTGTAATGTCCCCCAGTGTGTAATTCCCCCCAGTGTGTAATTTTCCCTAGTGTTGAATTTTCCGCAATTTGTGTTAATGTCCACCCCATTGTGTCTGGCCCCCATTGTGTCATTCCCCCAGTGTGTAATTTTTCCCCCCATTGTGTAATTTCCCCCCAGTGTGTAATTCCCCCTAGTGTGTAATCACCAGTGTGTAATTTCCCTCAGTGGTTTTAATGTCACCCCCCTTGTGTTATTCCCCCGGTGTGTAATCTTCCCAGTGTGTAATGTCACCCTGTTGTGTACTGTCACCCCAGTGTGTAATTCCCCCAGTGTGTAATGTCACCCCAGTGTGTAATCCCCCAGTGTGTAATTCCCCCCAGTGTGTAATCACCAGTGTGTCATTTTCCCTCAGTGTTTAATGTCACCCCAGTGTTTAATTCCCCCGTTGTGTAATTTTCCCCAGTGTGTAATGTCACCCCATTGTTTTAATGTCACCCCAGTGTGTAATGTCACCCCAGTGTGTACTTCCCCCCAGTGTGGGTAATTTCCCTTCAGTGTTTAATGTCACCCCAGTGTGTAATTCCCCCGGTGTGTAACTTTCCCCAGTGTGTAATGTCACCCCAGTGTGTCATCCCCCCAGTGTGTATCTCCCCAGTGTGTAATGTCTCCCCAGTGTGTAATTCCCCCCGTGTTGTAATTCCCCCCAGTGTTAATATTCGCACCCCAGTGTGTAATGTCACCCCAGTGATGTTTAATTCCCCTTGTGTAATGTCCACCCCAGTGTGTAATTCCCCAGTGTGTTATTCCCCCAGTGTGTAATTCCCCCCAGTGTGTAATTCCCCCCAGTGTGTAATGTCACCCCAGTGTGTAATTCCCCCAGTGTGTAAACAAAAGTGTGGTAATTCCCCCCAGTTTGCATGTCACCCATGTGTAATGTCTCACCAGTGTGTAATTCCCCCCAGTGTGTAATCACCAGTGTGAAATTTCCCCCAGTGTGTACTGTCACCGCCAGTGTTTAATTCTCCCAGTGTGTAATGTCACCCCAGTGTGTAATTCCCCCCAGTGTGTAATTTCCCCCCAGTGTGTAATGTCACCCCAGTGTGTAATTCCCCCCAATGTGTAATCACCAGTGTGTAATGTCACCCCTGTGTAATCACATTGTGTCATTCCCCCAGTGTGGGTAATTCACACCAGTATTAGTCCCCCCATGTGTAATCACCAGTGTGTAATGTCACCCCAGTGTGTAATCACCAGTGTGTATTCCCCCCAGTTGTAATGTCACCCCAGTATGTAATTCCCCCCCAGTGTGTAATGTCACCCGCAGTGTTTTAATCCCCACCCATTGTGTAATGTCACCCCAGTGTTTAATTCCCCCCAATGTGTAATCACCAGTGTGTAATTCCCCCCAGTGTGTAATCACAGTGTGTTATTCCCCCAGTGTGTATGTCACCCCAGTATGTAATTCCCCCCAGTGTGTAATCACCAGTGTGCAATTTCCCCCAGTGTGTAATGTCACCCCAGTGTGTAATTCCCCCCAGTGTGTAATGTCACCCCAGTGTGTAATTCCCCCCGTGTGTAATTCCCCCCAGTGTGTAATCACCAGTGTGTAATTTCCCTCATGTTTTAATGTCACCCCATGAGTTATTCCCCCGGTGTGTAATTTTTCCTCCAGTGTTTCATGTCACCCCGTGTGTAATGGTCACCACCGTGTGTAATTCCCCAGTGTGTAATGTCACCCCAGTGTGTAATTCCCCCCAGTGTGTAATTCCCCCCATTGTTAATCACCATTGTGTAATTTCCCTCAGTGTATATGTCAGCACCCCCCCCCCACCCCCCCCTGTGTAATTCCCCGCGGTGTGTAATTTTCCCAGTGTGTAATGTCACCCCAGTGTGTACATCCCCCAGTGTGGGTAATCACCTAGTGTGTAATTCCCCCCGTTGTATGTCACCCCAGTGTGTAATGTCACCCCAGTGTGTAATTCCCCAGTGTTAATCACCAGGGTGTAAATTTCCCCCCCAGTGTGTAAATCACCAGTGTGTAATTCCCCTCAGTGTGTAATGTCCACCCAGTGTGTATTCCCTCAGTGTGTAATTTCCCCCCAGGTGTAATTCCCTTCAGTGTGTAAGGTCCACCCCAGTTTGTTAATTCCCCCCAGTGTGTATGTCCACCCCGTGTGTAATTCCCCCCAGTGTGTATTTCCCCTCATTGTGTAATGTCCACCCCAGTGTGTATGTCACCCCATGTTAAGCACCAGTGTGTAATTCCCCCCATGTGTAATTCCCCCTCAGTGTGTCATGTCCACCCCGTGTGTAAATTCCCCCAGTGTGTAATGTCACCCCAGTGTGTAATTCCCCGTGTGTAATTCCCCCAATGTGTAATGTCCCCCCATTGTGTACTTCCCCCCAGTTGTAATTTTCCTATTGTTTAAATTTTCCGCAATGTGTCAATTCACCCCATGTGGACTGTCACCCCAGTGTGTAATTCCCCCAGTGTGTAATTTCCCCCAGTGTGTAATGTCACCCCAGTGTGTAATTCCCCCTAGTGTGTAATCACCAGTGTGTAATTTCCCTCAGTGTTTAATGTCACCCCAGTTGTTATTCCCCCGGTGTGTAATCTTCCCCAGTGTGTAATGTCACCCTGTGTGGTAATTGTCACACCCAAGTGTGTAATTCCCCCAGTGTGTAATGTCACCCCCGTGGTTTAATTCCCCCCAGTGTGTAATTCCCCCCAGTGTGTAATCACCAGTGTGAATTTCCCTCAGTGGTTTAATGTTCACCCCAGTTGTGTAATTGCCCCGGTGGTGTAATTTTCCCCATGGTGTAATGTCACCCCAGTGTTTAGTGTCACCCAGTGTTGTAATTGTCACCCCAGTGTGTAATTCCCCCCACTGTGTAATTTCCCTCGTGTTTTAATTATCACCCAGTGTGTAATTCCCGGTGTGTAACTTCCCAGTTGGGTAATGTCACCCCAGTGTGTTAATTCCCCCCAGTGGTAATATTCTCCCCGTGTGTAATGTCTCCCCAGTGTTGAATTCCCCCCGTGTTTATCAGTTGAATTCCCCAGTGTGTATGTATCCCGTGGTCCCGGTGTAATAGTCACCCCATGTGTGTAATTCCCCATGTGTGGTAATGTCCCCCAGTGGTAATTCACCCTTAGTGTGTAATTCCCCCAGTGGGTAATGTCCACCCCAGTGTGTAATTCCCCCAGTGTTAACAAATGTATTGTGTCAAGTGTAATACCCCCAGGTGTGAAGTCCCACCACCGGGTAATGTAGCTACCAGTGTGTAATTCCCCCCAGTGTGTAATCACACATTGTGTGAAATCCACCCAGTGTGGTACATGTCACCCCCATGTGTAATTCTCCCAGGTGTAATGCACCCAGTGTGTAATTCCCCCAGTGTGTAATTCCCCCCAGTTGTTAATGTCACCCCAGGTGATATTCCCCCCAATGTTTAATCACCGTGGTAATGTCACTCCCAGGTGTATACCGTGTGTAATTCCCCCAGTGTGTAATGTCACCCGTAATGTTAATTCCCACAAGTGTGTAATGTCACCTCTTCAGTGTTTAGACCCCCCCAGTGGTCGATAAGTCACCCAGTGATGTAATTCCCCCCCAATGTGTAATTCACCAGTTGTGTAATCCCCCAGGTGTACATCCCAGTGTGTTATGCCCCAGTGTGGTAAGTCCCCCCGTATGTAATTCCCCCCCAGTGTGTAATCACCAGGTGCATCCCGCTAGGAATTCCCCCAGAATCCACAGTGTGTAAGTCACCCCGTATGTAATTCCCCCCAGTGGTGTCACCATGTACCGTAATTAGCCCCCAGTGTGTAATTCACCACAGTGTGGTAATCCCCCAGTGTGTATACCTTGTACCCAAACCGGTTTGTAATCACCCCAGTGTGAATCCCCCCCCCCAATGTGTCAATCCACCAGTGTGTAAGGTCCCCCAGTGGTAATCACGCAGTGTGTAATCCCCCAGGTGGTAATGTCACCACAGTATGTAATTCCCCCCCAGTGTGTAATCACCCGGTGTGAATTCCCCCAGTGTGTAAGTACACCCCCAGTGTTCAATTCCCCCACGTGTGTAAGTCACCCCAGTATGTAATTGCCCCCAGTTGGGGTTTACATCACCAGTGTGCAATTCCCCCAGTTTGTAATGTCACCCATTGTAATTCCCCCATTTGTGTAATGTCAAACCAGATGGTAATTCCCCCCAGTGTGTAATCACCAAGTGTCTGTAAATTCCCCCATGTGTAATGTCACCCATGTGTGTATCACCAGTGTGTAATTCCCCCAGTGTGTTAGCACCCCAGTGTGTATTCCCCCCAATGTGTAATCACAAGTGTGTTACACACTGGGGGGAATAACATAACTGGGGTGAATTACCACACTTGTGATACACATTGGGGGGAATACCACTGGGGTGACATTCACCTGTGGGGAATACACACTGGTGAATTCCACACGGGGGGAATTCATACTGGGGCGACATTACACACTGTGGGGAATACACACTGGTGATACAAACGGGGGATTACACTCACTGGGGTTGACATGAATCACCAGTGGTGTAATTCCCTCAGTGTTTAATGTCACCCAGGTGGTACATCCCCCAGTGTGGTAATCACCAGTGTGTAATTCCCCAGTGTGTAAATGTACACCCCAGTGTGGTAATGTCACCCCAGTGTGTGTAATTCCCCCAGTGTGTAATCACCAGCTGTGGTAATTCCCCCCAGTGGTTATCACCAGGTGTGTAATTCCCCCTCAGTGTGTAATGTCACCCAGGTGTTAATTCCCTCAGTGTGCTAATGTCACCCCAGGGTGGTAATTCCCTCAGTGTGTAATGGTCCCCGTGTGTAATTCCCCCGGTGTGGAATGTCACCCCAGTGTGTAATTCCACCCCAGTGTGTAATTCCCCGCGTGTAATGTCACCCCGTGTGTATTGTGCACCCACATTGTGTAATCATACATTGTGAATTCCCCCCAGTGTGTATCCCCCTCATGTGTGTGAATGTCCCCACAGTGTGTAATTCCCCCAGTGTTAATGCACCCCTGTGTGGACTCCCCGTGTGTAACTTCCCCCCAATGTTATAATGTCCCCCCGTGTGTAATTCCCCCACGTGTGTAATTTTCACTAGTGTGGAATTTCTCCGAATGGTAATGGTCACCCCAGTGTGTAAATTGTCACCCCAGTGTTAATTCCCCCATGTGTGTAATTTCCCCAGTGTGCTATATGTCCCCCAGTGGTATCCCCCCAGTGTGTAACCACCAGTGGTGTAATTTCCGCTCGTGTTTACTGCACCCAGTGTGTTATTCCCCGGTGTGTAATCTGATCCAGTGGTATGTCACTCTGTTGTAATGTCACCCAGTGGTGTAATTCCCCCAGTGTTGTCAAGTGTATTCCCCCAGTGTGTAATTCCCCCCAGTGTGTAGTCCCCCCAGTTGTACCCAGTGTGTGAATTTCCCTCAGTGTTTAATGCACCCCAGTGTGTAATTCCCCGGTGTGTCAATTTTCCCAAGCTGTGTAATGTCACCCAGTGGTTGAATGTCAACCCAGTGTTATGTAATTCACCCAGTGGTGTATTCCCCCAGTTTGTTGAAGTTCTCCTCATGTTTAAATGTCACCCCACGTGTGTACTTACCACCGGGTGTAACTTTCCCCAGTGTGTAATGTCCCCCAGTGTGGTAATTCCCCCCGAGGTGTAATTCTCCCCAGTGTGTACTGTCCTCCACAGTGTGTATTCCGCCCGTTGTAATCCCCCCAGTGTTAATTCACCCCAGTGTTGTAATTCCCGTGGTAATGTCCCAAACCCCAGTGTGTAAGTCACCCCAGTGTGTAATTCCCCCAAGTGATCCCCGTGTGTAATTCCCACACCAGTGTGTAATCTCCCGTGTATATCCCCCGTGTGTAATGTCCCCCAGTGTGAATTCACCCCCAGTGTGTAATCACAAGTGTGTAATTCCCCAGTGTTAAATGTCCCACCCAGTGTGTACTGTTCACCATTGTTTATTCCCCCCAGGTTGTGAATCCCAGTGTGAATTCCCCCCCCAGTGTGTATAGTCACCCCCAGTGTGTAATTCTCCACGTGTGTAATGTCACCCCAGTGTTGTAATTCCCCCAGTGTGTATCCCCCAGTGTGTAATTCACCCCCCAGTGTGTAATTCCCCCCAACTTGTGTTCAATCACCAGTGGTGATATGTCACCCCAGTGTTGAATCACCCAGTGTGTAATCTCACCCAGTGTGTAATGTCACACCCAGTATGTATTTATTCCCCCATGTGTGTATTCCCCCCAGTGTGTATTGTCACACAGTGTTTAATCTCCCCCCAGTGTGTAATGTCACCCCAGTGTGTAATTCCCCCAAATGTGTAATCACCAGTGTGTTAATTCCCCCGTGGTAATCACCGTGTGTGATTCCCCCCAGTGTGTAATGTCACCCCAGTATGTAATTCCCCCAGGTGTGTAAGCACAGTGTGCAATTCCCCCCAGGTGTTATGCACCCCAGTGTGTAATTCCCCCCAGAGTGTAATTCCCCAGTGGGAATAACCAGTGTGTAATTTCCCTCAGTGTTTAATGTCACCCCAGTGTGTACTTCCCCGGGTGTGTAATTTTCCCCAGTGTGTAATTCAACCCCAGTGTTTAATGTCACCCCAGTGTGTAATGTCACCCCCAAGGGTGTGATTCACCCCCAGTTGTAATTTCCCTCAGTTTTTAATGTCACCACCCAGTGTGAATTCCCCGGTGTGTAACGGTATTCCCCAGTGTGTAATGTCACCCCAGTGTGGTAATTCCCCCAGTGGGTGTAATTCTCCCCAGTGTGTCAATGCTCCCCATGTGTCATCCCCGGTGAATTCCCCCAGTGTGTGGAATCACCCCAGGTGTAATGTCCCCCAGTGTGTTAATTCCCAGGACAGTACCAGTGTAATGTCACCCCAGTGTGTCATTCACCCCCAGTGGTGTAATTCCCCCAGTGTGTACATGTCACCCCAGTGTGTAATTCCCCCCAGTGTGTAATGTCACCCCAGTGTGTAATTCCCCCCAGTGTGTAATCACAAGTGTGTAATTCCCACCCAGTGTGAAATGTCACCCCAGTGTGGTATGTCTCACCAGTGTGTAATTCCCCCCAGTGTGTAATCACCAGTGTGAAATTCCCCCCCGTGTGTAATGTCACCCCAGTGTGTAATTCTCCCAGTGTAATGCACCCGTGGGTGAATCCCCAGTGTGTAATTCCCCCCAGTGTGTAATGTCACCCCAGTGTGTAATCCCCCCAATGTGTATCACCAGTGTGTAATGTCACCCCAGTGTGTGTAATCACCAGTGTGTAATTCCCCCCAGTGTGTATAGTCACCCCAGTATGTAATTCCCCCAGTGTGTAATTCCCCCCAGTGTGTAATGTCACCCCAGTGTTTAATCCCCCCCAGTGTGGTAATTGTCACCCCAGGTGAATTCCCCCGCCAATTGTGTAATCACCAGTGTGTAATCCCCCCCGTGTGTATCACCAGTGTGTATTCCCCCAGTGTGTAATGTCACCCATATGTCATTCCCAGTGTGTAATCACCAGTGTGCAATTCCCCCAGTGGTATGTCACCCAGTGTGTATCCCCCCAGTGTGTAATCAACCCCAGTATGTAATTCCCCCCAGTTGTAATCACCAGTGTGTAATTCCCCCCATTGTAATGTCCCCAGTGTGAATCACCAGTGTGTAATTCCCCGTGTGTAATGTCACCCCAGTGTGTAATTCCCCCCCAATGTGTAACACAGTGTGTAATTCCCCCAGTGGTAATCACCAGTGTGTATTCCCCCCAGTGTGTAAGTCACCCCAGTTATGTAATTCCCCCGTGGTAATCACCAGTGTGTAATTCCCCCAGTGTGTAATGTCACCCCAGTGTGCAATTCCCCCCAGTGTGTAATGTCACCCCAGTATGTAATTCCCCCCAGTGTGTAATCACCCAGTGTGCAATTCCCCCCAGTGTGTAATGTCACCCCAGTGTGTAATCACCAGTGTGTAATTCCCCCTGTGTGTAATGTCACCCCAGTGTGTAATTCCCCCAGTGTGTAATTCACCCAGTATGTAATTCCCCCCAGTGTGTAATCACCAGTGTGTAATTCCCCCCAGTGTGTAATGTCACCCCAGTGTGTAATCACCAGTGTGTAATTCCCCCAGTGTGTAATGTCACCCCGTGTAATTCCCCCCCAATGTGTAATCACAAGTGTGTACACATGGTGGGAATTACATACTGGGGTGACATTACACACTTGTGATTACACATTGGGGGGGAATTACACACTGGGGTGACATTACACACTGGGGGGAATTACACACTGGTGATTACACAGCTGGGGGGAATTACATACTGGGGTACATTACACACTGGGGAATTACACACTGGTGATTACACACTGGGGGGAATCATACTGGGGTGACATTAATCACCAGTGTGTAATTCCCCCCATGGGTAAGTCACCCCAGTGTGTAATTCCCCCCAGTGTGTAATGTCACCCCAGTATGTAAATTCCCGCATGTGGTATCACCAGTGTGTAATTCCCCCCGGGTGTAATGTCACCCCAGGTGTGAATTCCCCCAGTTGTGTAATTCCCCCCATTGTGATATGAACCCCTGGGCCATATTTTAAAAGCAGTATCACTTTTTAATGGTACCGCGACTTTAACAATTCGTATCGTAAATTACATTGTTTAACCAAGATAATGATCGATACGAAACCGTTAGATTTAACGATCCTCATAGAATACACATTGCTGACATACCGCGGGTTATTAAATATGGCCCCTGGGGTGTAATTCCCCTAGGTTTCCAGTTTTTCATTCCCAGTGTTGATCAGTTAGCAGAATCTTCATCTTGCAGAAGCGCTAGGACTCAATCTCAACTATTTCCATTCCATTGTGTTTGGCCGACCCACGATATTATTAGTGTACGATAATCTCACCTTGTTGGGCACTTTGTTGGCAAAAAGGCCATTTAGTCAGAGATCATTACCTGGCCCCCCGTTTCGGCCCACAAAGTGCCCACACACTGCGAGAATATCGTCTGTATGGCGTCATACACATCGTCCATATATGAAAGTCAATTCACATGCACCTGGGTGCAGACTCTGATTCCCCACTTCCAAGGAATAATATAATTCATAGATATGATGCAAGTCGCACTCCAATGAAAGAGGTGGATTTATTTCAAACGACACATCAAAATCACCAATAATCATCACATCACACTCAATAATCATCAATAATCACACTCAAATAATCATCATAATCACACATCAAATAATCACCAGTGATCATCAATAATCACACATCAAATAATCACCAGTAATCATCAACTAATCTCACATCAAATAATCACCAGTGATCATCATAATCACACAATCAAATAATCACTAGTAATCATCAATAATCACACATTAATAATCACCAATAATCATCAATAATCACACATCAAATAATCACCAATAATCACACATCAAATCATCACCAATGATCATCAATAATCACACATCAAAATCACCATAATCATCAATAATCACACATCAATAATCACCAGTAATCATCAATAATCACACATCAAATATCACAATTCACAATACAATCAAATAACCATACACATAACCAACATCAAATAATCACCAATAATCATCAATAATCACACATCAAATAATCACCAATAATCATCAATAATCACACATTAGCATAATCACCAATTATCTGCCAATAATCACCACATCAAATAATCACCAATAATCATCAATATCACACATCAAATAATCACTAATAATCACCAATAATCACACATCAAATAATCACCAATAATCACAAATCAATAATCACCATAATCACACATCAAATAATCATCAATAATCCACACAAATCATACCATGATCATCAAAATCAAACATCAAAATCCCATAATCACACAGTCACAATAATCACACATGAATCATCAATAATCACACAGCAAATCACACTCATATAATCATCACTAATACCCATCAAATCATCACCAATAATCATCAATAATCACCATCAATAATCACCAATAAAAATCCCCAATCAATAATCACACATCAAATAATCACCAATAATCACACATCAAATAATCAAATAATCAAATAATCACCAATAATCACACATCAAATAATCACCAATATCATCACCATAATCACACATCAAATAATCCCAATATCAATACAATAATCACACATCAATATCCCCAATAATCACAACCCAAATAATCACCATAATCACACAATAATCACACATAATCATCACAATAATCACACATCAATAATCACCAATCACTCACACAATCATCACAAATATCACACATCAATAATCACCATTATCACACATAATCACACATCACAATAATCCCATATCACACATCAATATCACCAATATCAATCAATAATCACACATCAAATAATCACCAATAATCATCACATAATCACCATCAAATAATCACCATATAATCAAATCACAAATACCAATAATCACACAATCAATAATCACCAATAATCACACATCAAATAATCATCATATAATCCAAACATCAAATATCATCACACAATAATCACCACAATCACATCAATCACAATAATCACACATCAATACTCAACATAATCATCAATAATCACACTCAATAATCACCAATAATCATCAATAATCCACATCAAATCACCCCCACCCCTAACATAAATCCATAATCACACAATAATACAAATAATCGCCAATAATCACACATCAAATACATCACTCAATCACACATCAAATAGATCACACATAATCATCAATAACACACATCAAATAATCACACAATATCATAATCACACATAATATACCATATCGCCAAAATCACCATCAAATAATCACCCAAATATCATCAAATCACACATCAATAATCACCAATAATCACCAAGAATTCACCATAATCATCAATATATCCCTCAAATAATCACCACTAATCATCAATAATCCATCATCTAATCACAATAATCCATCATAACACACATCAAGATCACCAATAATCACCAATCACTAATAATCACCAATATCACCAAATCCATCAATAATCACCAGTGATCACATAATCACAATCAGATAATCACCAATCACATAATTCACCAATAATATTCACACAACAAAAAAATACTAAATTCAAAAACCATATACAGTACACCAGTGATTGTGTGTGGTTTGAAATAAATACACCTCTTGCATTGGAGTGCGACTCTGCATCATATCTTAGTGCATACACATCATGCATCAGCCCCCGTGATCACACGTGTGTATGAGCTTTACGCACCGGGTGTTGTATTTTACCCCATTCCGTGTCTGATACAATCCTAACCCCGTTCGCTGTATGAGTTAACCCTTGGATAGCCACAGACCAGGTTATTTAACTTCAGGTTAATCTTGTTATTGGTCCACTACAGTTAGAAAACATGAAATTATCCTCTTATTAAGTAAGTGTTTGGCTCCTGGTTACCCCAATATAAACCAGCACCCACCCAACCTTTGCCCCTGTGCCAGGTCAGTCGTACTCACATGCGGAAGATTAACTTGCCAACAAATGCCATGCTGGGTCCCTGGGATCACCGTCCGATGGAGAAGGGAACGTCCACCTGACTAGGAACTAGAGGTAGAAAATTCTAACCACAGCCAAACCAGGACTCACCTTACATGTGGGAGGGACAAGATTCCTGTGTCGGCTCAGGGCTGGTTCATACACTGGTCACACCGATTAGATAAATATCTGAAGATGTTCCCCTTCCTGGCCAATCACTAATATATGGTTATATATATGGTTATATATATATGGTTATATGGTTATATATATATATATGGTTATATATATATGGTTTTATGGTTTTATATAATGGTTATATATATATGGTTATATATATATGGTTATATGGTTATATATATGGTTATATACTGGTTACTCTTCATCATATTATCTATCTATGTCTCGGTTATCTGGTTTCTAATGGTTTTGCGTTCTCTCTCTGGTTATTCTGCTCTTGTTTCTCTTAGTTCTCTGGTTCTCTGGTCTCTTCTTGGTTTCTTCTTGGTTCTTTGGTTCTCTCTCTGGTTCTCTGTTCTGGTTCTCTCTTCTGGTTATCTGTTCTGCTGTTCTCTACTCTGTTCGGTTCTCTCGTCTCGGTTCTTGTCTCTGGTTCTCTCCTCTGGTTCTCTCTTCTGGGTTTCTCCTCTCTGGTTCTCTACTCTACCTCTCTGGTTCTCTGGTTTCTCTCGAGTTCTCTCTCTCATCTCTGGTTATCCTGGTTTCTCTCTGGTTCTCTCTCTGGTCTCCTCTCTCTGGGTTCTCCTCTCTCTCGTTCTCTCTCTCTGGTTCTCATGGTTTCTACTCTCTCTTGCTGTCTCTCTCTTGTCTGGTTCTCTCTCTGGTTCTCTCTCTCTCTGTTCTCTGGTTTCTCGTCTGGTTCTCTTTATCGTCGCGCTTGTTCATCTCGGTTCTCTCCTGGTTTTCGTTTCCTCCTGTCTTCTCTGTTAGGTCGCCACCCTCCCCCTTTCTTGTCCCTCTTTCTTTTCTTCATCCTTCCCGGCCTTCCCCGTTTCTTCTTCTTCTTCATCTTCTTCTCCTCGCCCAGTTTTTGAGCTATGAGATTCGGTCCCGCCGTGCGGGGTGTCACAGGAGAAGTGTGTTGATACCCTAGCTAAGGAATCCGCGGAAACGTTCCGGCGTTATCGGAGAATTTCAGGACATTTCTTTCCATTGACCATAATGATCTGATCCTCAAACATGAACATTCCGAGGGTTCAGGGTCATGTGATCAAATCCCAACTGTCACTGTATAACATGCACCTGGGTCCGAGGCTACACTAACACACACAACACCAACTACACAAACACCCACTACACAAACACCACAACTACACAAACACACCACACCCACACACACAACCACAACACACTAACACACAAACACACACAACTACACAACCCACACAAACTAACAAACACCACATAACTAAACACACACACACACACACACACACCACACACAACTACACAAACACCAACTACACAAACACCACAACCTACACACAACACACTAACTACACAACAACTAACTACACAAACCCCACTAACTCACACACACACAACTATACAAACACACTAACTACACACACAACCACACAAACACACACAACTACCAAACACACACAACTACACAACACACACACACTACACACAACACACACTAACTACCAAACACACTAACTAACAAACCCACACCAACTACACAAACCACACACTATATACACACACTACTACAACAACCACACAACCACCAAACCACACACTACACCAACACACTAACTACTCAACACACACAACTACACACAACACCACACACAACAAACACACACCCACACACCTACACACACAACCCATAGAGCCACACGGGGAATCGATAATAGAGCCACACATAGGATTGGACAATAACTAGACCAATCAAGGTTTGACCAGTTGTACTGTTTACTTTTGGTTGGACAAATGGGAAAATGTGATTTCCATATAGAAATGAGGAAGTTTCAATTGAACTGTCCTATTGTGTCTTGTTCCTGCACAGGTTATACCCCAGTGACAATGACAAAAGCCTGACACCTCCCTAAATTGTACATCCCCAAGTTGGTACCCTCAGCCCTGGTTGTCCTGGGTCAATTCCTCAGGAACAACCTCACCAGCTTCGCCAACACTAGCTACTTACCTGCTCTCAATAACATGGTGGAGGTGGTGTCACAGCTCAGTAACATCCAGAGGAACCTACATACACATGTCTGGTACAGACTGACCTCGCCCGCGCTCAGGGGGATGCTATGATCACAGGTAAGGGGGTCTATCAATGGATAACAGGCAAATCCCTCCAGATGCATTCATAATCCCCTCCACTAGGTGGCAAAAATACTGGGAATTGGAATTCTGGGATGAGATTGTTAGATATTCAGTGTGAAAATATCTTGGATAAGTGATTTTTTTAAATAATTTTTATTATAAGTTTTTTTTTAGTTGTTTTTTTTTATAGAAGTCATTAGAATTCTAATGTGAACTAACTAAGAAAAAAAGCTTAACGGAAAGCCAAACTACAACACTCTAACCAATGACTAGGGTACACAGCGCTGTACATTATAACAATACAGATTATACAGTATGTATGTATATGTTTATTTATATAGCGCCACTTGGGTACACAGCGCTGTACATTATAACAATACAGATTATACAGTATGTATGTATATGTTTATTTATATAGCGCCACTTGGGTACACAGCGCTGTACATTATAACAATACAGATATACAGTATGTTGTATATGTTTATTTATATAGCGCCACTTGGGTACACAGCGCTGTACATTATAACATACGATATACAGTATGTATGTTATGTTTATTATATAGCGCCACTTGGGGTACACAGCGCTGTAATTATAACAATACAGATATACAGTATGTATGTATATGTTTATTTATATAGCGCCACTTGGGTACACAGCGCTGTACATTATAACAATACAGATTATACAGTATGTATGTTATTGTTTATATATATAGCCCACTTGGGGACACAGCGCTGTACATTATAACAATACAGATTATACAGTATGTATGTATATGTTTATTTATATAGCTGCCACTTGGGTACACAGCGCTGTACATATAACAATACAGATTATACAGTATTATGTATATGTTTATATAGCGCCACTTGAGGGACACAGCGCTGTACATTATAACAATACAGATTATACAGTATATATGTATATGTTTATATAGCGCCACTTGGGGACACAGCGCTGTACATTAAAACAATACAGATTATACAGTATGTATGTATATGTTTATTTATATAGCGCCACTTGGGGACACAGCGCTGTACATTATAACAATACAGATTATACAGTATGTATGTATATGTTTATTTATATAGCGCCACTTGGGGACACAGCGCTGTACATTATAACAATACAGATTATACAGTATGTATGTATATGTTTATTTATATAGCGCCACTTGGGTACACAGCGCTGTACATTATAACAATACAGATTATACAGTATGTATGTATATGTTTATTATATAGCGCCACTTGGGGACACAGCGCTATACATTATAACAATACAGATTATACAGTATGTATGTATATGTTTATTTATATACGCCACTTGGGGACACAGCGTGTACATTATAACAATACAGATTTATCAGTATGTATGTATATTTTATTTATAGCGCCACTTGGGTACGCAGCGCTGTACATTATAACAATACAGATTATACAGTATGTATGTATATGTTTATTTATATAGCGCCACTTGGGGACACAGCGCTATACATTATAACAATACAGATTATACAGTATGTATGTATATGTTTATTTATATAGCCACTTGGGACAACAGCGCTATACATTATAACAATACAGATTATACAGTATGTATGTATATGTTTATTTATATAGCGCCACTTGGGGACACAGCGCTGTACATTATAACAATACAGATTATACAGTATGTATGTATAGTTTTATTTATATAGCGCCACTTGGGTACACAGCGCTGTACATTATACAATACAGATTATACAGTATGTATGTATATGTTTATTTATATAGCGCCACTTGGGGACACAGCGCTGTACATTATAACAATACAGATTATACAGTATGTATGTATATGTTTATTTATATGCAGCGCCACTTGGGTACACAGCGCTGTACATAATAACAATACAGATTATACAGTATGTATGTATATGTTTATTTATATAGCGCCACTTGGGGACACAGCGCTGTACATTATAACAATACAGATTATACAGTATGTATGTATATGTTTATTTATATAGCGCCACTTGGGGCACAGCGCTGACATTATAACAATACAGATTATACAGTATGTATGTATATGTTTATTTATTACGCCACTTGGGGACACAGCGCTGTACATTATAACATACAGATTATACAGTATGTATGTATATGTTTATATAGCGCCACTTGGGACCAGCGCTGTACTTATAAAATACAGATTATACAGTATGTATGTATATGTTTATTATATAGCGCCACTTGGGACACAGCGCTGTACATTATAACAATACAGATTATACAGTATGTATGTATATGTTTATTATATAGCGCCACTTGGGGACACAGCGCTGTAATTATAACAATACAGATTATACAGTATGTATGTATATGTTTATTATATAGCGCCACTTGGGTACACAGCGCTGTACATTATAACAATACAGATTATACAGTATGTATGTATTGTTTTATATATAGGGCCACTTGGGTACACAGCGTTGTACATTATAAACAAACAGATTATACAGTATGTATGTATATGTTTATTATATAGCCCACTTGGGTACACAGCTCTGTACATTATAACAATACAGATTATACAGTATGTATGTATATGTTTATTTATATAGCGCACTTGGATACACAGCGCTGTACATATAACAATACAGATTATACAGTATGTATGTATATGTTTATTTATATAGCGCCACTTGGGGACACAGCGCTGTACATTATAACATACAGATTATACAGTATGTATGTATATGTTTATTTATATAGCGCCACTTGGGGACACAGCGCTGTACATTATAACAATACAGATTATACAGTATGTATATGTTTATTTATATAGCGCCACTTGGATACACAGCGCTGTACATTATAACAATACAGATTATACAGTATGTAGGTATATGTTTATTTATATAGCGCCACTTGGGGACACAGCGCTGTACATTATAACAATACAGATTATACAGTATGTATGTATATGTTTATTAATAGCGCCACTTGGGGACAAGCGCTGTACATTATAACAATACAGATTATACAGTATGTACGTATATGTTTATTTATATAGCGCCACTTGGGTACACAGCGCTGTACATTATAACAATACAGATTATACAGTATGTATGTATATGTTTATTTATATAGGGCCACTTGGATACACAGCGCTGTACATTATAACAATACAGATTATACAGTATGTATGTATATGTTTATTTATATAGCGCCACTTGGGACACAGCGCTGTCATTAACAATACAGATTATACAGTATGTATTATATGTTTTATTTATATAGCGCCACTATGGTACACACGCTGTACATTATAACAATACAGATTATACAGTATGTATGTATATGTTTATTTATATAGAGCCACTTGGTACACACGCTGTACATTATAACAATACAGATTATACAGTATGTATGTATATGTTTATTTATATAGCGCCACTTGGGTACACAGCGCTGTACATTATAAATACAGATTATACGTATGTATGTATATGTTTATTTATATAGCGCCACTTGGGGACACAGCCTGTACATTATAACAATACAGATTATACAGTATTTATGTATATGTTTATTTATATGCGCCACTTGGGTCACAGCGCTGTAAATTCTAACAATACAGATTATACAGTATGTATGTATATGTTTTATTTATGACGCCACTTGGGGACACTGCTACATTATAACAAATACAGATTATACAGTAGTATGTATATGTTTATTTATATGCGCCACTTGGGGACACAGCGGCTAACATTATAACAATACAGATTATCAGTATGTATGTATATGTTTATTTATAAGCGCCACTTGGGGTACACAGCGCTGTACATTTAACAATACAGATTTTAACAGTGTAGTATATGTTTTATATATAGGCGCACTTGGTACACAGCGCTGTACATTATAAACAAACGATTATACAGTATGTTAGTATATGTTTATTTATATAGCGCCACTTGGGTACACAGCGCTGTACATTATACAATACGATTATACAGTATGTAGTATATGTTATTTATATAGCGCCACTTGGGACACAGCGCTGTAATTATAACAAACAGATTATACAGTATGTATGTATATGTTTTTATATATAGCGCCACTTGGTACACAGCGCTGTACTATTATAACAATACAGATTATACAGTATGTAGTATATGTTTATTTATATAGCGCCACTTGGGTACACAGCGCTGTACATTATAACAATACAGATTATACAGTATGTAGTATATGTTTATTTATATAGCGCCACTTGGATACACAGCGCTGTACATTATAACAATACAGATTATACAGTATGTAGTATATGTTTATATATATAGCGCCACTTGGGTACACAGCGTGCTGTAATTATAACAATACAGATTATACAGTATGTATGTATATGTTTATTTATATAGCGCCACTTGGATACAACAGCGCTGTACATTATAACAATACAGATATACAGTATGTATGTATATGTTTATATATATGCGCCACTTGGGACACAGCGCTGTACATTATAACAATACAGATTATCAGTATGTATGTATATGTTTTATATATAGCGCCACTTGGGACACAGCGCTGTACATTATAACAATACTGATTATACAGTATGTATGTATATGTTTATTTATATAGCCCACTTGGGTACACAGCGCTGTCCTTATAACACAAACACACTAACTACACAAACACACTAACTACACAAACACACTAACTACACAAACACACACAACTATACAAACACACTAACTACACACACACAACTACACAAACACACACAACTACACAAACACACACAACTACACAAACACACTATAGTGTACCCCAATATTTACTGTGTATCTATCTCCGTCTGTAAAATGCCATTACATACATAGTGTACCACAATATTTACTGTGTATCTATCTCAGTCTGTGACATGCCATTATATAGTGTCCCCAATATTTACTGTGTATCTATCTCAGTCTGTGACATGCCGTTACATAGTGTACCCCAATATTTACTGTGTATCTACTCAGTCTGTGACATGCTGTTACACAGTATACCACAATATTTACTGTGTATCTATCTATCTCAGTCTGTGACATGTCGTTACATAGTGTACCCCAATATTTACTGTGTATCTATCTCAGTCTGTGACATGCCATTGCATAGTGTACCCCAATATTTACTGTGTATCTATCTCCGTCTGTAAAATTCCATTACATACATAGTGTACCACAATATTTCTGTGTAATCTATCTCAGTCCTTTGACTCCATACATAGTGGTCCCCAATCTTATACTGTGTAATCTATCTCATCTGTGACTGCATTCATGAGTGTACCCCCAATATGTACTGTGGTATCTACTCCTTCTGAAAATGCCATTACATACATGTGTACCACAATGTTTACTGTGTATCTACCTCAGTCTTTGACATGCCATTATATCGTGTCCCCAATATTTACTGGTATCTACTCAGTCTGTGACATGCCGTATACATATGTACCCCAATATTTACTGTGTATCTACTCAGTCTGTGACATGCTGTTACACCGTATACCACAATATTTACTGTGTATCTATCTATCTCAGTCTGTGACATGCCGTTACATAGTGTACCCCATATATTACTTGTATCTACTCAGTCTGTGACATGCCATTTACATAGTGTACCCCAATTTTACTGGTATCATCTCGTCTGTAAATGCCATTACATACAGTTTGTACCACAGTTTCAATACGGGGGTGTGCGGGTGGGCCGCAAGGTGGCGGGGAAGGAATTGGTATACGTGAAGTGGCGGAGGGGTGGGGGTAGATAGTTCTGTAAGTGGTGTGTGGTGACAAGGGGGGGTGTGGGGTGGGTGGTGGGGGGGGGGGCGTGGGGGTGGGTGGGGGGGGTCGGGTTGTGGGGGGGGGGGGGGGGAGATGGGGGGAGAGGAGCAACATGCTCGCGCGGGCGGGGCGCAGCCGAGGTGACCAATGGTGACCGCAGAGGTAGGAGCGTGGGTGGCTCGGTGCGCAGCGGGGGGCCGGGGCCTAAGGACCCCCCTACTAGGGGAGTGAGGAACGGAGTGGCGAAAGGGTCGGGAAAGGTGTGGGGAGGGAAAGGAGGGTCTGGTAAAGAGAAAGAGGCGATGCGCACGAGCCGGAAAGTTGTCATGCTTGTTGGTGGAAGAGGGAGGCCGCGGAGAGCGGAGAGAGAGGAGACCGAGGCAGGGGGGCAAGGGTAACGAAGGGAGTGTGGAAGAAGCACAGGAAAAACACACATCAAAAAAAAAACAACCACACAGAGCGCGGGAGGACAAGGAGGAACGAGGGGACAGCAGAGGAAAGGGGGAAAACCGAGGCAAAAAAGAAAAAACCAAGATACACCGAAAAAACAAAGCACCAGCCCGAGACGGGGCGGGGCCGGACGGCCGGAAACCAAAAGACGAGACAAAATACGCGAGACAGCACAAAGGACGAGGAACGCCACAAGGGAACGGGCGATCGCGCGCAGCGAGCGGACTAGGGACGCCAAGAGGGAGCCGAGAGGCACGCAGCGACTACCGGCAGAAGGGGAAACACCCGAGGGCAGGGAGCGCCGGCCGGGGAAGATTGGGAGAGGACAACACGAGGGATGGGGGGAGCGACGGCACGCCGGAACGGACCATAGACAGCGACCCAGACAGGAAGAGTGGCGAGGACGAGCCAGGCAGGAAAGAGGACGCAACGGGGGAGCGTGGGGACAGCGAGCGCATCCGGCGAAAGCCAGGACAGAGGGCCCAGAATGGAGATGACGGAGCTCCGCCAGGCGGGACAGGCCCGACGGAGACACGAGGGCGGGGAGGGGAGAGGCGAGAAAAGCCACGACAGCCCACGAAAGGTGCGTCTCCGCCACAAGCAGGGGTGGGTAGACTACAGTACTGAAGCTCACAGCTGAGGGCCGTGTGGAAGGGGGGGCCCCAGTGTAGCGGTGATTGGGACGGTGGAGAAAGCGAAGGCGCAGCGGCGAGGGCGCCGGGGCACATGAGAAAGGCGGGGCACGTGGAGTTTAGGGGAGGTGGAGCGGCAACGGCGGGTGCGAACGAGGAGACAAGGCAGAGGATAAAACCAACGGCATCTGGGGAGTTAGGGCAGGACAATTCCCACAGAGAAAAAGGGGCAGGAGAGAAGTGGGCGCAGGGGCTGAAGTGGGAGGTGGGAGGCAAAGAAGTGAGAGGAGGGACAAAGCTAGACACATTGTTAGCGGACATGGAAGGAGAGTAAGCAATGACACAAAGAAGATGAAGCTTGTGCTGGTTGGGAGGCGGTATGGATGAGGTAATGGGGGATAGCAGGAAGGTCGTCTGGGGACACCAGTCGCGGGGAGCATCAAGTAATGGGAAGCTGCACACACGAACGCACGCGTGTGTATGACTGAGTGGACCTTCTGAAGAGGGGGCAGTCCAGAGGAGTGATCTCTGGAGAGTCGTAATATCCCAGGTTAAGGGGCGAATAACAGGAGACACCCCGGAAACCAAAAGGAACCCCCCGCGTGCACCCATAAGTTAGTAAGACTGGAAGGGGAGATCCGGGGGTGGAGAACAGGTCCTGCCGGGAAGCCCGAGACCCCCGACGCCCAAAAGGGATCTCCAGGCCGAGAGAAGATGGTCTCTTTCGTCTGAGAGCTCGTATTCCTTGAAGAAGGCCAGTTGCAGGGTGTGTAGTGTTTTCGCGAACATCCTAATTTCATTTTATTGGATGGAATGGGAGGGCCCAGTGGTATTTCTCCAGGATGGCTACTGTCTTGTAGCCACTCTCTGTTGGTGATAGCAGTAAGAGGTCATCTGCGTAGAGCAGGAACTTTACGTGGTGTCATGTAGAGGAAGTCCTGGTGCTGATGAGTGTTCTTGAGCTGCTGCCAGTGTGGTTGATGTAGATATTAAAGAGAGTTGGACTCAGGCTACATCCTTGTCTGACTCCCCGACCTTGCAGGAAGTATGAAGTTCTTTTCCCATTCACTTACACTGCATTTATTACCAGTATAAAGGCCTCGATGACATCATATGTTTTTCACCTATTCCACTCTCCAGAAGTTTTAGGAATAGGCCTGGGTGCCACACTGAGTCAATGCCTTTTTAAAATCCACAAAGCCGGCAAATATTTCCCAATTCCTTGTGTTGTGGACATGATGATTTATAAGGCTGTGCAGAGTATAGATGTGGTCAGTGGTACGATGGTTTGGTAGGAACCCGGCTTGGCTGGTACTGAGAGATGTGATGTTGTTGTGAGGAAGTAATGATTCTCTTATTAGAATGCTGTTATACAGTTTCCCGTAATGCCCTCCACAGACACCTCTGTGTTTGCTGGATGATAATGGTCTCCACTTTTGTGGATTGGTGTTATCAGACCTTGATTCCAGACTTCAGGGAAGTGCCCAACATATAGGACTAGGTAATAGTTTGGATATTGTCAGTGTTATTTCAGGGAGCTGTACTGGATCATTTCGGGTAGAATTCCGTCCGTACCACTGGCTTTTTTTACTTTGGCAAGACTTAATTTTGTCAGCTACTTCCTGTAGTGTTATAGGTTATAGTCCTTGAGCTTATCCTCCATATTCTTTAGTTTGTTGATGATCTGGTTTTGTTCTGGAGTAAGATCTTGTGTGGGATTCCTTTGTACAGATCTATAAAGTAGTGAAACCAGACTTGCCATGTTAGATGTGCTGTTTGTTTTTGTTGGGATTTCCCGCCAATGTGATTCAGAGTCTCCCAGAATGAGTCGTCTTGGAGAGATTTGTTAAATTTTTTGAAGTTTACTTTGGATTAGTTTTGTTATATAATATTGAGAATTACTGGTATTAATACATATACTGTAGTTCTGGTTGGTACGGGATACTATATAATATTGAGATTACTGTATTAATACATATACTATAGTTTCTGGTTGGTATGGGGATACTATATACTATTGAGAATTACTGGTATTATACATATACTGTAGTTCTGGTTAGTACGGGGATACTATATAAATTTAGAATTACTGGTATTATACTATACTGTAGTTCTGGTTGGTACGGGATACTATATATATTGAGAATTACTGGTATAATACATATACTGTATTTCTGTTGGTACGGGGATACTATATAATATTGAGAATTACGGTATTAATACATATACTGTAGTTCTGGTTGGTACGGGGAACTATATAATATTGAAAATTACTGGTATTAATACATATACTATAGTTCTGGTTGGTATGGGGATACTATATACTATTGAGAATTACTGGTATTAATACATATACTGTAGTTCTGGTTGGTACAGGGATACTATAATTATTGAGAATTACTGGTATTAATACATATACTATATTCTGGTTGGTATGGGGATCTATATACTATTGAGAATTACTGGTATTAATACATATACTGTAGTTCTGGTTGGTACGGGGATACTATATATATATTTAGAATTACTGGTATTAATACATATACTGAGTTCTGGTTGGTACAGGGTACCTATAAAATATTGAGAATTACTGGTATTAATACATATACTGTAGTTCTTGGTTGGTACAGGATACTATATAATATTGAGAATTACTGGTATTAATACATATACTGTAGTTCTGGTTGGTACGGGGATACTATATAAATTGAAATTACTGGTATTAATCATATACTGTATTTTCTGTTGGTACAGGGCTACTATGTAATATTGAGAATTACTGGTATTAATACACATACTATAGTTCTGGTTGGTACGGGGATACTATATAATATTGAGAATTACTGTATTAATACATTACTATAGTTCTGGTTGGTATGGGATACTATATACTATTGAGAATTACTGGTATAATACATATACTGTAGTTCTGGTTGTGTACAGGATACTATATAATATTGAGAATTACTGGTATTAATACATATACTGTATTTCTGGTTGGTACAGGTACTATGTAATATTGAGAATTACTGGTATTAATACACATACTATAGTTCTGGTTGGTACGGGATACTATATAATTTGAGAATACTGGATTAATACATATACTATAGTTCTGGTTGGTATGGGTACTATATACTATTGAGAATTACTGGTATTAATACATATACTGTAGTTCTGGTTGGTACGGGGATCTATATAATATTTAGAATTACTGGTATTAATACATATACTGTAGTTCTGGTTGGTACAGGGATACTATATCATATTGAGAATTACTGGTATTAATACATATACTGTAGTTTCTGTGTTGTACGGGGATACTATATAATATTGAGAATTACTGGTATTAATACATATACTGTATTTCTGGTTGGTACGGGGATACTATAAGTATTTAAGAATTACTGGTATTAATACATATACTAAGTTCCTGGTTGGTATGGGGATACTAATACTATTGAGAATTACTGGTATTAATAACATATACTGTAGTTCTGGTTGGTACAGGATACTATATACTATTGAATTACTGGTATTAATACATATACTGTAGTTCTGGTTGGTACGGGATAACTATATAATATGAGAATACTGGTATTTAATACATATACTATAGTTCTGGGGGGGATTAGGTCGGATTTACTCAGCGTATACTTGATTGAGAATTACTGGTATTAAATCATCGTGACCTGTGTTCTGTTGTACAGGGAGTACTTATAAATATGGGTGGGAAGTGAATGCTGGGAATTCGATAATAATTACGGCGTGTATCTAGATTTGTACTGGGATAACCTATGATAGGAGGTATACTAGAATGACTGTGGATTGAATCAGTTGGACCTGTAGTTCTGGGTTGGTACGGGATACTGATATACTATTAATTACGGCATAATACATAATATAGGGTTGTAGTGTGTCTGGTAGTAAAGGATACTTTGGAGATTGGGGTGGAGATATGGAAGATAATGCTAGGAGTTGGATGTACGCTGGGAGTGACTTAATCAGATTGAGCGGTCGTCTAGATTGGTGCTTTGGTGAACTAGGATATGAGCGCCATGTAGAACACGCACTAGAGGGACTCAGGCTGCAGGGGCTAGGCAGGTCTTGTTATCAAGGCAAATCCAACCAACGATGTCGCGCCACATAAACACTAAAATTGAGTCACGGTGGGGGGGGAGGGACCTGGGGGCCTAACTGCGACGTAGGAAAATCACAGAAGGCAAATGCAGCGGCATACATAGCACAACAACACCTAGGGTCGTGACAAGTATAACACAAGGTTAAAAACAATTTGTGTACAAAAGTAACAAGAAGAGGTAGACGAGAAGTAGCGGGGTTAAATCGGTAATGGTATTATATGATAGCGAAAACCAACTCAGATGGCCAGTAAATGCAGGATAACACTTGTACAATCTACGTAAATAACTCATATTATCTATAGTTCTCTGTTACTAGAACATATTACTATATGCTACTGTGTATATTGATTATAAAAGCCTAAGGAGTTGTGGGCCAATTTAAATGAAACCCTTCCATTTCACATAAGAGGTATATAGCGGAACATGTGATAGAATAGCATCAAATGAAATTTGAATGTGTGAAACGGGAGACATAAATAGTCCCGTTTTATGTGTGAGTAGATATTACATTATCCTGAAGGGATCCACTTAGTCATATTGTATATTTTATATTCAAAAAAGCAGCTTAGCTGCAAATCCAGTTTAAACCATCCGGGTTGTAGGGTACCGGTAGTTTGTGTATCCACATCGCCTCTAGACGTAACAAACTTTTATCTCTGTCACCTTTCTGAGCCCAGCCAGTTTCCATTATCTATTACACCGAAGAGACATGTCAGTTGTGCCTCCATGCGCTTCCAAACACATGTTTTGATATTGCTGAAAGTGCTATCACACCCTTTCTCGGGTCATAAATTGTTCAGATTACGTTTATTAGCAATTCTGTATCGTTTGTGCCCATCATGCTGAATTCCACATATACATGTAGCCAATATACACATGTGTGGACCTACGTTGCCATGTATCCTAATATCATACTGTAGTCCTGTTTTTTTTACTCTGGAACTTTATAGGTGTCCATATTTTACACTAGCGCAACCCCTTCGCACAGGGATAGCTACCATAAGTTTTAACCACGCTCAGCCATTCTGTATTCATATTGAACACTGGCTGATACAATGATACGCCACTGTCTTGGCCTTTTTTGAAAGGAAATTTAGGGTTTATTAGATAGAGAGGAAACCTAAAACTGGTCTCCCATAAGTATGCCAGTGTTTTCTGTTATTTGACACACTCTATTTGTATCATTGGTGTATGTCATAGTCATATAGGGGTATTTTTTTGTGATTTTTTGTAATAGGCCTTGCCTATTTTTTCCTTTGTTATATCCTTAGGCTTTTTTTTTGTTATTATAAGTTTAGCAGTTCTATTCTATTTTTAGAGACGGCTCTTTCTATGCTACTCTAATGAGTGAGGTATTAAACCTCGCTCTAAACAATCTGTCCCTAAACTCCATGGCGCTATTTTGGAATCTTTGCCACGTGACATATTCTACGGATGCGTATGAATTGGCCATATGGTATACGTCGTTAGAATGCTGTGATATCGAGTCAGCTCTCACAGGTGTGTTAAGTGAAATGGGCTTTGCGATACAGTCCGTGCAGATATTTTTGCCTTCACTGCTAAAGGTTACATCCAAAAGTCAATATGGTTCTATTATGCCCATTGTAAATGTCAAGCCAATTCGTTATTATTACATATTTCAAAAAAAGACATCATATTTCATCCATCCGCTGTACAGAATCAGATCATCTATGTATCTATAGTATCTGATTATGTACTGTTGGAAAATGTTCCTATGGGTATAAATATGTTTTGATTTCCCAAACCCCAGAGGATGGTTGGCATACGACGGCGATAATTGCACCCCATCGCAGCCCCCCTCCTCTGGAGATAATGAACCATCAAATAGAAAATAATTGGTACATAGAAGATGTTCCATGGCTTTGATATAAACTCATTTTGTTGGGTGGATACAGTTTGTAATATTCCAACCATATTTGACTGCCTCAATGCCTTTACTATGTCCATGGAAGTATAAAGGGCATTTACATCGATGGTAACCCATATATGATCATGTTGCCACTTAACCTCTTTTATTTTTTAATGATGTCCCTTGTGTCTCTGACATATGATGGGAGTTTGAAAACCATGGGAGTAAGAGTTTATCTATATTTGAGCCAAGTGTTCATTTATAGAACCTATTCCGGAAACTATGGGCTGACACTTAACATCTGTAACTGATTTATGGACCTTGGGAAACATGTGGAAAATGGGACCACAGGGTATTTCACCTTTAAAAATTTACTCTCTGACATATTTGACTCCCCATTCCACGCCCAGATCCACTAATTCATACAGTGCCGTTTTATATTTCCCGTAGGTGCCAGATTTCATTTGCATTATAGGTTATCGACTCGTATAATGTCTACCAATAGAGTGTCGACTAAACATAGATCCTCCTTTATCGGAGGGACGAATCACTATCTCCTTATTACAGAGAGGCTTTGTAAGGCCTTAAGAACCCCCTTATTTGGTACCATTTATTTTCTAGGTATTGGAGTTTATTAACATCCCTATACAACCATTTTTTGGAATGTATAATATATGGGCCCCTATGTTTACAGGGCAGATATCTGACTTATCCCGTAAATCAACGTGGTTTTATTTCCGGGGATACTCTGCCAACAGATAAGAGGTCCATAAGATTGGTAACATTTAATTTGGTCCATACGGTAAGTCATATATCAAAATCGTTATGCATTCCTTCATTCATTTATTTAAATATACTTATATTTCTGCATATCTCTACTCGTATCTATGACATCAGTCCAGTCCTCATTAGTGTTAGTAAAGTGTCTCTTTGATAAGTTTTCTATATAAACGATTGATGTCCACAAATACATCGAAAATTCGTATCCTAGATTCTGTACGAAGTTTAGACCCATTTCTAATACCTTTAATTCCTCATTGTTGGGGGTGTATTTTCGATAGATTGATCACATTTGAAGTTTTTGTATTGTCCTCACCCCCTGATGTCTCCATTATCGCCGATTCCATGTGGGCGCCCCTGATCTTCTTGGATGTTCCCTTGTGTCCCCGTCCTCTTCCTCGTCTGATTTTCTTCTGTTGCGGGTGTCCTCGTATCGCTGGTGAATAGATGATTGTCTCTCCCTGGGATGCGGGATTCGTCTCTCCATATGTGATCTCGGTAAGTCGGCTCCTGATAAAAAAAGAGAAAGAGGAAGAAGAGAAAGAGTGGGAGGGGATAATATGGGAGACAAACATTCCCTCGATCCTGGTCACTGTGTTTCATTTTTCTAAAATGAACTATTTCTAAATGGAAATAGCCTTCCTGGTATTAGTGTTTCGTTCCATATCTGTAATCTGGTGTATGTGATTGATTCCCATGATGTTTTTGGGTCGGTTTCTCAGCGCTGACTTGGGAGTAGTGTAAAGTCTTCTCTCTTGGTGTCTGAGGTGTAATATGTCGGCTCCAATTGTAACTTTACTTAATTCATAATCTTTCTTATCTCTGATGAATTTGCGATTTTTGGTTTGTTTCATTCAAGCTCCATTTTGTTAATTCATCATTAATTTCATATAAGCATTTCTCATAGCTATCCTATTGTCTTTCTTTCTTCTCTGTAATATTTTTTTATCTCCATCTGTGTAGTTTTATAAAGTTCTCCTTTATTGTGTGATTTTCTTTAGGGGGATAGGTGTGGTGTTGTCCAGAAAAGGGCTACTATGTATATTGAGAATTACTGGTATTAATACATATACTGTAGTTCTGGTTGGTATCAGGGATACTATATAATATTGATAATTACTGGTATTACATATAATGTAGTTCTGGTTGGTACAGGGATACTATATAATATTGAGAATTACTGGTATTAATACATATACTGTAGTTCTGGTTGGCGGGATAGCTATATAATATTGAGAATTACTGGTATTAATACATATAGCTAGTTCTGGTTGGTACGGGGATACTATATAATATTAGAATTACTGGTATTAATACCATATACTATAGTTCTGGTTGGTACGGGGATACTATATAATATTGAGAATTACGGTATTATACATATCTGTTTCTGGTTGGTAAGGATAATAATAAGATTGGAATTAACTGGTATTAATACTATACTGTAAGTTCTTGTGGGTATAGAGATACATGTAAATATGGAATTACTGGTATTAATACATATACTGTAGTTTGGTTGGTATAGGGATACTATATTAATATTGATAAAACTGCTATAATACATAACTGTAGTTCTGGTTGGTACGGGATACTATATAAATTGTAGAATTACTGGTATTAATACATATACTGTAGTTCTGGTTGGTAACAGTGGATACTATATAATATGAAATTACTATGGTATTAATACATATACTTGTAGTTCTGGTTGGTAGGGATACTATTAATATTGAGAATTACTGGTCATTAATTTAACTGTATTTCTGGTGGGTATAGGATACATTTAATATGGAATTAAACTGGTATTAATACATATACTGTAGTTCGGTTGGTAAGGGATACTATATAATATTGAAATTACTGGTATTAATACATATACTGTAGTTCTGGTTGGTACCAGGGATACTATATAATATTGAGAATTACTGGTATTATAAATATACTATACGGTTCGGTTATGGGATACATCATAAAATTGAAATAACTGTATTAACATAACTGTAGTTCTGGTTGGTAAGGGATACTTATATATTGAGAATTACTGGTATTAATTACATTAACTGTATTTCTGGTTGGTACTAGGATACTATATAATATTGAGAATTACTGGTATAATAATATACTGTAGTTCTGGTTGGTAAGGGAACTATATAATATTGGAATTACTGGTATTAATCCATCTAGTCTGTAGTTCTTTCTGGGTTGGAGATCGATACTTAATATTGAGAATTAGTGGTATAATACATATACTGTATCTGGTTGGTACGGGATACTATATAATATTGAGAAATTACTGGTATTAATACATATACTGTAGTTCTGGTTGTAAGGATACTATATAATATTGAGAATTACTGGTATTAATACATATACTGTAGTTCTGGTTGGTAAGGGTACTATTAATATTGAGAATTACTGGTACTTATTACATATACTGTCAGTTCTGGTTTGGCATGGGATACATATAATATTGAGAATTACTGGTATTAATACATATCTGTAGTTCTGGTTGGTACGGAGGGGATACTATATATATTGAGATTACTGTATTAATACCTATAGTAGTCTGGTTGTAGGGATACTATATAAATATTGAAATTACTGGTATTAACATATACTGTAGTTCGGTTGGTATAGGGATCTATATAATATTGAAATTACTGGTATTAATACATATACTCTGTAGTTCTGGTTGGTAGAGGATACTATAAATATGATTACTGGTATTATACATATACTGTAGTTCTGGTTGGTACAAGGGATACTATAATATTGAGAATTACTGGTATAAACATATACTGTAGTTTCTGTTGGTACGGGGATACATAATATATTGAATTACTGGTATAATCATATACTGTAGTTCTGGTGGTATAGAGTACATAATATTGGGAATTACTGGTATTAATACTATACTGTAGTCTGTTGGTATAGGGATACTATATAATATTGAAATTACTGTATTAATACATATACTGTAGTTCTGGTTGGTACGGGATACTATATAATATTGAGATTTACTGGTAAATTAAATTTACTGTAGTTCTGTTGGTATAGATACATATTAATATTGGAATTACTGGTATATACATATACTGTATACGGTTTGGTATAGGGATACTATATAATATTGAAAATTACTGGTATTAATACATATAACTGTAGTTCTGGTTGGTACGGGATACTATATAATATTGAGAATTATGGTATTAATACATTACTGTAGTTCTGGTTGGTACAGGGATACTATATAATATTGAGAATTACTGGTATTATATACTATACTGTAGTTCTGTGTTGGTACAGGGATACTATTAATATTGAGAATTACTGGTATTAATACATATAGTTTAGTTCCTGTTGGTACAGGTATACTATATAATATTGATATTTGGTAATACTATACTGTAGTTCTGGTTGGTACAGGGATACTATATAATATTGAGAATAACGGTTATTAATCCATAACTGTAGTTCTGTTGGTATAGGATCTATATAATATTGAAGAATTACTGGTATAATATTATACTGTAGTTCTTGGTTGGTACAGGGATACTATATATATTGAGAATTACTGGTATTAATACATATACTGTAGTTCTGGTTGGTCAGGGTACTATATAATATGAGAATAACTGGTATTAATACATATACTGTAGTTCTGGTTGGTACGGGATACTAATATTGAGAATTACTGGTATTAATACATATACTGTAGTCTGGTTGGTACAGGAGTACTAATAATATTGAAATTACTGGTATTAATACATTACTGTAGTTCTGGTTGGTACGGGAATCTATATTATTGTGAAATTACTGGTATTAATACCTATACTGTAGTTCTGGTTGGTAAAGGATTACTATATAATGAGAATTACTGGATTAATACATATACTGTAGTTTCTTGGTTGGTAAGGATACTATATAATATTGAGAATTACTGGTATTAATACATATACTGTAGTTCTTGGTTGGTAAGGGATCTATATAATATTGAGAATTACTGGTTAATACATATACTGTAGTTCTGGTGGTTATCAGGATACTATTTAATATTGGGATTACTGGTATTAAATAATATAACTGTTACTTGGTTGGTACAGGAGATACTATATCTAATATTGAAAATTACTGTTATTAATACATAATACTGTAGTTCGTGGGTACAGGGATACTATATAATATTGAGAATTACGGGTATTAATACATACTTAGTTCTGGTTGGTACAGGGATACTATATAATATTGAGAATTACTGGTATTAAACATATACTGTAGTTCTGTTGGTAACGGGATACTATATAATATTGAGAATTACTGTATTAATACATGATACTTGTATTTCTGGTGGTATAAGATACATTTAATATTGGGAATTCTGTATTAATACATATACTGTAGTCTGGTTGGTATAGGGATACTATATATATTGAAAATTACTGGTATTAATACTATACTGTAGTTCTGTTGGTACGGGGATACTATATAATATTGAGAATTACTGGTATTAATACCATTTACTAAGTTCTGGTTGGTACAGGGATACTATCATAAATTGAGATTACTGGTATTAATACATATACTGTAGTTCTGGTTGGTACAGGGATACGATTCTAATATGAAATTATAATACTGTATTAAACATATACTGTAGTTCTGTTGGTATAGGGATACATATAATATTGAGAATTACTGGTATAATACATATACTGTATCTGGTTGGTAGAGGGATACTATATATATTGAAATTACTGGTATTAATCATCTTATGTAGTTCTGGTTGTACAGGGAATACTATACAATATTGAGAATTACCTGTTATTAATATAGCTATACGGATATATATATATATATATATATATATATTATATATACTGTGTTCATGTTGGATGGATACTATATAATTGAGAATTATGGTATTAATATATACCTGTTGTATTCTGGTTGTGTACAGGGATACTATATAATATTGGAATTACTTGATAATCAATAATTACTGTAGTTCTGGTTGGTACAGGTGATACTATATAATAGAATTACTGGTATAATATATATACTGTAGTTCTGTTTGTACAGGGATACTATATAATTTGAGAATTACTGGTATTATACATATACTGTAGTTTCTGGTTGTACGGGAACTATATAACATATTTGACAAGACTGGTATAATACATAACTGGTATTGGTATGGATGGATATTTAATATGAATTACGGTATAAATACATTATGTATCTTGGTTGGTAAGGGGATACTATATAATATTGAAATTACTGTATTAATACATATACTGTAGTTCTGGTTGGTACGGGATACTATATATATTAGGAATTACTGGTATTAATACTATATACTATAGTTTGGTTGGTACAGGATACATATAATATTGAGAATTACTGGTATAAATACATATAACTGTAGTTCTGGTTGGTACGGGGATACTATATAATATTGATAGAATACTAATACTGGTATTAATACATATACTGTTCTGGTGGTATACAGATCTATTTAATATTGGAATTACTGGTATTAATCCTATACTGTAGTACTGGTTGGTATAGGGATACTATATAATATTGAAAATTACTGCTATAATACATATACTGTAGTTCTGGTTTGGTACGGGATACTATATATATTGAGAATACTGGTATTAATACTTTACTATAGAGTTCTGGTTGGTAAGGGATACTAATAATATATTGAATTACTGGTATTAATACATATACTGTAGTTCTGGTTGGTACGGGATATATATTCTTATGAGAATACGGTATTATACATTACTGTAGTTTTGTGGTATAGGGATACTATATATTGAATTACTGGTATTAAAATACTGTAGTTCTGTTGGTACAGGATACTATATAATATTGAGAATTACTGTATTAATACATATACTGTAGTTCTGGTTGGTACAGGATCTAATAATATTGAGTATTATGATAATCATATACTGTAGTTCTGTTGGTAAGGATACTATATAATATTGAATACTGTATTATACATTATACTGTAGTTCTGGTTGGTACAGGGATACTATATAATATTGAGAATTACTGGTATTATACTATACTAGTATTCTGTTGGTAGGGATACTATATAATATTGAGAATTACTGGTATTAATAACATATACTGTAGTTCTGGTTGGTAGGGATACTTAATAATATTGAGAATTACTGTATTAATACATATACTGTAGTCTGGGGTGGGTATACGATACCTTTATTTGGAATTACTGGTATATATACATATACTGTAGTCGGTTGGTAAGGGATACTATATAATATTGAAATTACTGTTTTAATACATATATTGTAGTTCTGGTTGGTACGGGATACTATATAATATGAGAATTATGGTATTAATACATATACTGTATCGTTGGTATAGGGATACTATATAATATTGAAAATTACTGTATTAATCATAACTGTAGTTCTGGTTGGTACGGTGGATACTATTAATATTGAGAATTACTGGTTTAATACATTTACTGTAGTTCTGGTTGGTACGGGATCTATATAATTTGATAATTATGGTATTAATATATATATACTGTAGTTCGGTTGGTAAGGGAAACTATATAATATGAAACTGGTATAAACATATAAGTTTTAGTTCTGGTTGGTACAGGATACTTATAATATTGAGAATTACTGGTATTAATACATAACTGTAGTTCTGGTTGGTACAGGATACTATATAATATTGAAAAGTACTGGTATTAATACTAAACTGTTTAGTCTGGTTTGTACAGGGATACTATATAATATTGAGAATTACTGGATATAATATATACTGTGTGTCTGGTTGGTAAACAGGGATACTATATATATTGAAATTACGGGTATTAATCATATACTGTTTTCTGGTTGGTCAGGGATACATAATATTGAGAATTACTGGTATTACATATACTAGGTTCTGGTTGGTACGGGGATACTATCTAAGATATGAGAATTACTGGTATTAATCATATACTGTAGTCTGTTGGTACGGAGAATACTATATAATATTGAGATTCCTGGTATTATACATATACTGTAGTTCTGGTTGGTATAGGATACTATATAATATTGAGAATTACTGGTATTAATACATATACTGTATGTTCTGGTTGGTAGAGGATTACTATAAATAGTGAATTACTGGTATTAATACATATCTGTAGTTCTGGTTGGTTAAGGGATACTATATAATATTGAAGATACTGTATTAAATACCTAACTGTAGTTCTGGTTGGTACGGGGAACTATATTATATTGAGAATTACTGGTATAATACATATACTGTATTGGTGGGTGAAGATCTATAATATTGGAGAATTACTGGTATTACTACATATACTGTCGTACTGGTTGGTATGGGATACTATATAATATATTGAAATTACTGTATAATACATATACTGTAGTTCTGGTTGTACAGGAATACTATATAATATGAGAATTCTGGTATTTAATTTACTGTAGTTCTGGTTGGTAATAGGATCATTAATATTGAGAATTACTGGTATTAATACATATACTGTTAGTAAGGTTGGTCATAGGGATACTATATAATTTGAAAATTAACTGCTATTAATACATTACTTTAGTTCTGGTTGTACGGGATACTATATATATGGAGAATTATGGTATTATCATTACTGTAGTTCTGTTGGTACGGGATACTATATATATTGAGAATTCTGGTATTCTAAATATAATTACTTGTATTTCTGGTTGGTAACGGATACTATAAATATTGGAGAATTACTGGTATGAATACATATAGTTAGTTCTGGTTGGTACAGGTATCTATATAATATGAGATTAGTGTATTAATACATATACTGTAGTAGCTGGTTGGTAACAGGATACTATAAATAATATGAGAATTACTGTATTAATACAATAACTGTTGTTCTGGTTGTGAAAGGGATACTATATAATATGAGAATTACTGATATCAATATCTAACTGTAGTTCATGGTTTGGTACAGTGATACTATTGAGAATTACTGGTACTAATCATATGTAGTTCTGGTTGGTGAGGGTACTATATAATATGAGAATTACTGGTATTAATACACTATACGGTAGTTCTGGTTGGAACGGGATCTATATAATATGAGAATCTGGTATTAAACATATATGAGTCTGGTGGTACGGAGATACTATATAATATTGAGAATTACTGGTATAATACTATACTGTAGTTCTGGTGGTAAGAGGATCTATATAATATTGAGAATTACGGTATTAATACATATACTGTAGTTCTGGTTGTAGACGAGCTCTATATAATTGAGAATACTGGTATTA